>CM041815.1:28912046-28939546 GCA_023376895.1 Aspiorhynchus laticeps | reverse complement strand
ATTTTTATTTTATTGACTTTTATTGACTTTTCAGCTGTCATCTCACATTATTTTTTTATTTTAATTAATGCATTTTTCTTTTGTATTATATTTTTATTCCATTTTTTACTTTTTTTAATTTTTAATCTGTCCCATCTCAAATCAATTTATTTATTTATTAATTTGAGCTTTTTTATGTATTTTTTTTTCCCAGAGGTGTTGACCTCGTCTTTTTCAGGCCTTCATATTTTTTTTAATTTACTTGACTTTTCAAATGTCACTTTCTGCATTGTTTATTTTTTGTGTTAAATTATTTTTTAGGTATTTTTCTATTTCATTTATTAATTTTAATCTATTTGTGAACAATCTCACCTCGTATCATTTCATATATCAGCTTATTTGAACTTTTTTCTTTTATTTTTAGTATTTTTCCAGAGGTGTTGAGCTTGCTTTTATCATCCATCACATCTGTCATGGTTTTATTTTTCCTCCAGCGTCTCTCAACCAATCAGAAGCCTTGCTGAAATCACAGTCTGTCTGTGTCTGATTACAGTGTCTCAATCACTTACCTGTGTTGGCTCAAATGTGTTGACATTCACTGTCTGATTGTAATTATTCCCTCAGTCTCAGTCTGTTGTTGTTACGTGTCTGTATCTGCGTCTCTCTCAATCGCTTCATCTCTTCATCTCCACACGCTAGATATTTCACCTCACTTTTGTCCGTGTTCACTCCATGTGACGGTTAATCTCTGTGACGTGTCTGATATTTTATTCAGTGCCTAATTAACTCAGAGACCCAGAACGGCCGCGAGCCGGCGGGATTTACAAGCTCTTTCATTTCAACCTCTTCCACTGGTTACATGCCACGTAATTTAAGCTTCATTTTGTGTAACACCGTTATCATGGACGTCAATGAGGCGAAACGATGAGCTGCACTGTAATTACCCGGATCCTCGTTAACTCTAAGTCACATAGAATTCAAAGACTCTCTGTTTTGTAAACATGAAGCTTAATTGCCAAGAAACTACATTATTCTGTATTTCTGCCGCTTAATTTGGTTTGTTTCTGCATTTGTCCTGGAGCTGTGGGATGCGGCATGTCTCTCAGATCCTCTTATACATGATCAAAGTTTTATTGATTTTGCTCTGACTGTTGTCGAGAGGAGAACGGCCGGATCAGACGCTGCTTCGGCTGATGTTCGGTGACGCTGGGGTCTCAGTGCAAACTTTAGACGCCTCACAATTCATTTCTGATCTCTTAGAAATGTCAGAGAGAGAAGAACAACAGAGACCATCAGAAATGAGCCAGACTTCTGAACACACACACACACACACACTCACAAACACACTCACACACACACTCACACACACACTAAACACGCACAAACACACTCACACACACACTCACACACACACACACTAAACACGCACAAACAAACAAACACACACACACAAACAAACACACGCACAAACACACACACTCACAAACACAACCAAACATACACACAAACACACGCACAAACACATGCATAAACACACACACACAAACACACTCGCAAACAAACACACACACACATGCATAAACACACGCACACACACACACACACTCACAAACACACGCACGCACACACACAACCAAACATACACACAAACACACGCACAAACACATGCATAAACACACACACACAAACACACTCGCAAACAAACACAAACACATGCATAAACACACGCACGCACCCACACACTCACAAACACACGCACGCACACACACACACTCACAAACGTACAAACACACTCACAAACACACGCACACACACACTCACAAACTTACAAACACACACACACACACTCACAAATTTACAAACACACTCACAAACACACGCACACACACTCACAAATGTACAAACACACTCACAAACACACGCACACACACACACACTCACAAACGTACAAACACACGCACGCACGCTCACATTTATATATACTTTATTTGATTCCACATTACAAGTCAAATTTCATTAGGAATCACATTTTTTGAATGATCCAACAGATTAAAACTGATCAGCACATTGTTATGGATTATACAGCTCTAAGGGTACAGGAAACATCGCCTTTTCCAAATAAACATGCTTCCTATAGTTGCTGAGATTGAACAGTACTTTGCCAACTGTTTGGTCCTTGTTTTAGATAGCCCCCCAATGCAAAGTCCACGGATCACCGGCCTGTGTACATGACCCAGGCTACCAAACACTAGCACAATAACCTGGCATTTGTACCCAAGGTTCTCAATAGTAGATATCAATGACTGATATTTAAAAATCTTAGAGCAGTAAGAATCCTCCATAAACAAGTCAAATGCACACGACACCTCAAATAGTGTAGCTGTTTTACGATTCTGAGAGATGTTAACGATATCTGGTGTATTAGCAATTCCTAGAAAAGTGTTTGCAGGTGAGTTAAACCATTCAGACTGTACAGTAGTGTGTTTAAAGATCTGCTCATCAGCCACGCAGGGAATCTGAGCAGCGATGAGGTCCACAAGTCTGTCATGTCTGGCAGTATATAATCCTTTAAATGATGAACAACTGTTCATGATGTGGGCTACTGACTCTAGGTGTTGAGGGGGGTCATGCAGCAAGGGTGGAGGGAAACCACAGTGATAAGTTGTATTTTGTAGGAAGAACCTGCAGACGTGCTTTTACACAGAAAGTAAGAATCTCCTCACTGATGGTGGCATTGCTGTAGATGGTGTGTGATACAGAGTGGTCCGCGCAGGGCAATTTTGCCAACTTTCCCCGGAGTTTTAGACTGGACCAGTACTTCATATTTTGGGCTCTTTGAGTAGACAAGAGAGTCTGCCTTGACGTTCTAGGCTGGAGCAGGTGAACAATGTTGTTATGGTGCAGCCTGGCTTCCACGATGACAGATGAACCTCTATGACTGCATCAGAGACCTCTACAGGTTGAGAGTGGGAGGTCCACTTCAGTTCAGTACCTGTCCTCCAGCATAGGTCGTTTAAGTCTGGCCAGTCTGATGACACACCAAATCCCTGTGCCCGTCCATCCAGCTTTCCATTGGTCTTTCTTTTAAAACCCAGGAAGCTGTCTTCCTCACCACAAGCGTGTAGCACCTTCCGTCTTTTAAAATCCAGCAATAAGGATGCTCTGGCCATTTGCACACACACACACACAAACAGTTGTTAAGGTGTTTTGGCTAGTTGTCAGAATGTTGCTATACAGAGCTGATGAAGTATTTTGATTCAGCTGCTAGGGTGTTTTGTGTTGATGCCTGGACACAGTTATTTGCTAATTATAGTTATTTTATGTGTTACTATGCAGTTGCTAGGGCGTGGATTCTACATTTCAAATGCAGTACTAGTAATGCTTGCCTTTGTTCACACAAAAGAGTTTCTGAAATATCTGTTGTTTAGGTAAATAGGTTCGCCCTTCAGACATACTTCATCCCACCCTCTGAAGTGTGCATAGCTCTGTGAGGTTTGATGTCGTACTGTAACCCCTGAAGGGTTTATTCATTCATTGTGTGTTCACTTACACATGTTTATTGGATCTTCCTCTTCCAGGACTGGGAGTTTCCTCAGTTTATGGGCGATCTGGACATGAACCTCCCGGGTCTTTCCACCACACAACTGAAGATCAAACTGCCCGTCTGCAAGAGCATCTTTAAGGATGAGTACCACATCCACATCACGGGTAAATCCACACACTTGTGCTTTAAGTAGGGCACGACAGCAAATACACCGTGAGCACAATTATGCCGGTGAATCAAGCGGTAGTGCTCTAAACTGTCGTTTGGGACAGGACGGATGAATTAATTCCTTTCCCAAAGGGACACACTGTCAGAATATTAGCTCGTTAGATAAATCTCTTTATAATGATGTGTTTGAAGGCAGCGTTGGTAATGCATACTAATTAGTATTTGCTCATCTGTAAACGTGTGTTTATATAATGGAGTCAGTAAATCTGACGGAAGTGTGCGAGCGAACCGCTTCGGTTTCTCTTTTTCCATCTCGCTGTGTTTTGCTCACTGTAGCGAGGCTCCTGATGACCGTCTTGGGAATAGATGATCGCTCCCAGGAGGCTTGGGAAATAGCCTTCCTGCTCAACCGTTCATAAAAGTCTTTAACCTTATTGTTTGGTGCGGTGATTTAGCGTTTGAGAGTAACCCCGCATGAGTGCGTTAACAATGAAAGCCATTAGAAAGTGACTCCCAACTCAATTATTTCACTTTCTCAAGCAGCCGCAGATACTCTGGGATCAATTCCCAACATGCTGATGTACTATTTTCCTTTTTTCTATGTCAGGGAAATGGTTTAATGGTTGCTGTGCGGTTGCTAAGGTGTTTTGGGTAGTTGCCACTTGCCAGGGTGTTGCTATGCAGTTGTTTTGGTGTTTTGGGTGGTTGGACAGGGTATTGCTATGCAGCTGCTGTGGTGTTTTGGGTGGTTGCCAGGGTGTTGCTATGCAGTTGCTAGGGTGTTTTGGCTAGTTGCCAGGGTGTTGCCATGCAGTTGCTATGGTGTATTGGGTATTGGCCAGGTCGTTGCTATGCAGTTGTTGAGGTCTTTTGATTAAATGTCAGGACATTGCTATGCAGTTGCTGGGGTGTTTTGGGTAGTTGCCAGGGTGTTGCTATGCGGTTTCTGTGGTGTTTTGAGTAGTTGCCAGGGTGTTTCCATGCAGTTGCTATGGTGTCTTGGGTATTGGCCAGGTCGTTGCTATGCAGTTGTTTGTCTTTTGATTAAATGCCAGGACATTGCTATGCAGTTGCTAGGGTGGTTAGGGTAGTTGCCAGGACATTGCTATGCAGTTGCTGTGGTGTTTTGGGTTGCCAGGGTGTTGCTATGCAGTTGCTGTGGTGTTGTGGGTTGCCTTGCTATGCAGTTGCTGTGGTGTTTTGGGTACTTGCCAGGGTGTTGCTATATAGAGTTGCTAAACTGTTTTGAGTATGTTGCTATGCAATTGTTAAGATGTTTTGAGTAGTTGCCAGAATGTTGTTATGTAGCTGTTAAGGTGTTGCTATGGACATTTGTTACCAGGACGTTGCCATGGAGTTGTTAAGGTGTTTTGATTAAATGCCAGCACGTTGTTATTTAGTTGCTAGGGTGTTGCTATGCAGTTGCCAGGTCGTTGTTATGCAGTTGTTTGTCTTTTGATTAAATGCCAGGACATTGCTATGCAGTTGCTAGGGTGGTTTGGGTAGTTGCCAGAACGTTGCTATGCAGTTGCTGTGGTGTTTTGTGTTGCCGGGTGTTGCCATGCAGTTGCTATGGTGTTTTGCGTATTGGCCAGGTCATTGCTTTGTAGTTGTTTAGGTCTTTTGATTAAATGCCAGGACATTGCCTTGCAGTTGCTAGGGTGTTTTGGGTAGTTGCCAGGATGTTGCTATGCAGTTGCCAGGGTGTTGCTATGCAGTTGCTGTGGTGTTTTGAGTAGTTGCCAGGGTGTTGCCATGCAGTTGCTAGGGTGTTCTGGGTAGTTGCCAGGATGTTGCTATACAGAGTTGCTAAAGTGTTTTGAGTATGTCTGAAATACACTGGGATAAATTCCAAACACACTAATCTTCCCTTTTTCCCCCTCCCTCAGGGAAATGGTTTAATTACGGAATTATCTTTCTGGTCCTCATCCTGGACCTCAACATGTGGAAGAACCAGATCTTCTATAAGCCCTATGAATACGGTCAATACATAGGTCCAGGAGAGAAGATCTACACCGTGGAGGATCCAGAGACGCTGCGCGACTTCAACCGCAGCACGCTAACCTGGGAATGGCGCTCCACCAACATCGACCCGCGCACCAACCAGACGTATGTCCAGAGAGACATGTTCCTTCACAGCCGCTACGTGGGCTCCAGTCTGGACGTCAAATGCCTGGCATTCATCCCGACTCTGGCGGCCTTCGTGCTCTTTGGGTTCTTCATCTGGCTGTTCGGACGCTTCCAAGACAGCGAGACGTTTCCTGAGAATCAAGACAAGAGCTACGAGCGCATCAAGCGCAAGTCGCCATCTGATCTGGGAGTCACACCGGAAGAAGTGCACATCACCATGAGCGAGGCCTTGAAGAGGAGCGGGACACACATGCTGCTTCTGGTGGACACTCATCATTTCGGGTCGTCAAACAACTCCATGTCGTCGTGTTCGAACGAAACCCAGGAGACCCAACCCAGTGTAACCATTGACAGCGGCGCCCATGAGGACACAGCTGATGTCAAAAAACTGACCCCATGACCGTAGCCAACGGTCAAATCGACTTTCTGAGGTCCTCTGCGTTGTTTGATGTCCAACAGACTTTCAAAGTCGATTGGCGCTCAAAGTCCTCGGAAAACTATCACAGACTCTACCTTGAATTTTTTTTTTTTTTTTTTTTAACGATCTTGCACTGCGCACCAACTTTCTGAACTTTTTCCACGTTCCTCAAGGACATTGGTCTATGGTGCTGGATGTTTTATTTTATATTATACTTTAACTATGTCTTTTTATATGTAGATTGTGCCTACATGGATGAAATGCTGTCCTCACAGTGAAATGCATGGCATGAACGTCATGAAAATACTCGTAATGAACACCTAAATCTGTGCCTTCATTAAAAAAAAAAAAAAAAAAAACCTTGAAGGCAGTGCTGGGTAAATTATTTACAAATTGTAGTCTGTTATTGATTCCAAATTACATTACATAAATTGTAGTTAGTAACGTAATCCATTACGCTTTTAGGTAATATAATCAGACTACTTTTAGATTACTTTTGATGTAACTTGTTTATCACATTGATTTAAATAGGATATTCTTGTACCATATTGATATAAAAATACAAAGAGTAAGCAAATATATTCCATTTGTTGTTATTAACAGCATGAAGTGCATTAAACAATACATCAAGGTTTCCCAAACTGGGCTTTGTGAAGGAACTGAAGGGGGGTTGTGAGTTTATCGAAAAGCTAATAATTAATTAATTCATAAAAATGTAAAATTAAAATAACAATTAAAATAAAACACTTACTGAAAACGTATACCTGGATGTCATTGACTGACTTCAAAGGACAGTAAACATGCAAAAGTTTGTAAATACATAGGTCAAATGCCGTCTTGTGTGAATGTCTAAACTGGAAGACTTTCTGATTGTACTGTATATAAGCAGTAGGCTATTTTAGAAAAGAAAATTTAAAAGATTAAAAAGAATAATTAAGAAGAATCAATAAATTCTTAACAATTTATTGCTATTGTGGCAATAGTAATCAATAAAAAAAGTAATTGTCTGATTACAAGTATTTTAAAATGTAATCTAATTCCAAGTACTTAATTTTTGGACTCTGATTACGTAATCCAGAATACATGTAATCAGTTACTACCCAGCACTGATTGTAGGTTACAGAAGATCATGTCAAATCATTATCCGTTGAGCTATTTATCAGTTATTAAGACACCAAACTGCTGTGCAACCAAATACAGTCACATGCATGTATTGGATTATCTGATTTATCTTGAGAATTAGAATTACAATATATGCACTTGTTATTACTTTATGCTTCATTTCAGTATTTTCAGGTTCAGCCAAAGCAAAAACTGATTCCTTTGTCTTTTATACGCGTGTGTGGTTTTGAAATCTTCACCAGTGTTTTGTTTTCCCATCATCTGTCCATGATGGTCCTGTGTGATTTTCTGATGAGCAGGTGAGCCCCTCTTAAAAGGTTTGGATGGTAAATATCAGATGTATTTGCGTCAAACCCTGTTATCAATAAAGACCTTCTTCTGACACACAGGTACCGTGTTATTTCAGCGGTCGCATGTTATCGTTTGAAATGGTTCTTCTTGTATCGAAACGCTTCTAAAGTGGTGTTAGTCGCCGGTAGTCGTGGTCCGGTGTGACCTTGTTGCCAAGCAACCCCAAAGGCCGTCCTGCATCCAGATGTCGATCCGGTTCTGCAGAAACTGGCAATCAAACCCATTTATAGGAACATTGGGCAAACAGCCATTAGGCACAATTACGGGTCAAAACACAAGGGTTATAAAAGCATTTTTCACTGTAGGTGATATATTAAAGCTTTCAGAAATCTGCATGTGGCACGTTACCGCTTCACATGTAGCCACTTTCAGTGTTTGTTCCTGCGGAGAGAAGTGTAGAAGTTTCTTTTAAGACATTTCGGTTAATAATAGATCCTATTTTATTGCTTTTTGAAGTTTGTCGACTGCCTTTTCAAAGCCCTGTGCTTTGACATGATTATTCTCAATCTTTTCTGTACAATAGTTGTAAACCTGAAATGTTCTTGCTGTATTTGCACAGCTTTCAATCTCCACACAACACAATTCATTGGTGAGGGAATCTGGACCACGCTTGACTGTTGTTGCAGATGTGGCAAAACGACCGTGTGTCATGTGGCGTTTGATGCTGGTAAATCTGTTCCTCACCATTCGACTGTAAGTCTGTCCCTAACTTTCAATATCTGTGATCAAGGAGAGACATTAGCTATTGATCTCTTTGCAGTGCACAGACAGACATGCAGTGCTGTATTAGCAAAGCAAGTTGACACACAAATGAACCCCTGATAACCTACAGCTGAATAGTGTAAGTAACAATCACACGTAGTTTACAATTATTAAAGCAGTTGTTTCTAATGTATATATGAGGCAGACAGTAATATTATATGAATTTAAGGGCTGAAACTGTTGTGTATTAAAAACAATCAAGCCCTGCTCATATTTAAAAAGTAACGTAAGGCATTACTTTCCATAAAAAGTAACTAAGTAACGTAATTAGTTACTTTTTCAGGGAGTAACGCAATATTGTAATGCATTACTTTTAAAAGTATATACATGATATACGTTTCAAAGTTTTGATCTGAATCAAAAGATTCGCGAAACCGCTCCGAAGTCCCGATCAAATGATACGTGCTCCGAAGTCCTAATCTGAATCAAAAGATTCATGAACCTGCTTAGTTCCGATCTGAATCAAATTATTTGCATTACGAGATCTGATTGGCGTGCTTCGTAACAGTGAATCCAGCCTGATCTCATGGCAATTCGTACGTATTTTACGAGGTGGCTAATTCGTACGAATTCGTACGACCTCACTCGTGCAAAATCATACGATTTTTGCTAAATAGTACGTATTTTACGAGTTGCCAATTCGTATGAATTTGTACGAATGACCTACCTAACCCCGCCCCTAAACCTACCCGTCACTGGGGTTTAGACAAATCGTACTAAAGAATTCGTACGATTTATCCACCTCGTAAAATGCGTACGAATTGCCGTGAGATAGCGTTGGTGAATCATGTTGCGATGCAATGGTTTGATTCTGAGTTTCGAAAAGCAGGTGCTTTTTAAAATCATCACAAGCTATGTTGAAATTCTAAAATGAATGGCTCTTTACTGGTTTATGCTAGTGAATCCTTGAAATGAAAGATCAAAGTCACGAGTTTGAGTTTGAATCAATCAGGGGTGCGTTTCCCAAAAGCATTGTTCATTTTTTTTTAATGAATTAATGAATGAATAATCTGGCTTGAATTTTTTTTTTTTTTTTTTTTTTTATTATTAATTTTTTATTATTTTCCTTTTTTCTCTCTCTTTTTTTGCTTGAACTTTTTTATTATTATTTAGAATATATACCTTAATGGACTATGATGAATGAATGAATGAATCTGGCTTTGAATTTTTATATTTTATTTTATTATTAATTAAAAAAAATCTTTATTTTTTTGCTTGAGCTTTTTTTATTCAGAATATAGAGCTTAATTGGACTATGATGAATGAATTAATTAATTAATAATCTGGCTTTGAATTTTATTAAAAATTAGTAATAATTATTATTATTTTATTTTTATTTTGCTTGAACTTTTTTTTTTATTATTGAGATTATAGACCTTAATCGGACTATGATGTGCATGTAAACATGGTCAATACTGACACTGATCTGTAAATTTAGCAGCTCATCCCAGATTGTTCCAGATCCGTCCACTTCATCAGACGGTGGAGATCCCGCAGCACCTTCAGCTGGTAAACTGAGTCGTGCTCGGTGAGGCTGTTCTCCGGGTTTCATGTCGGGCCTGTCTCTGTCGTCTGGAGATCACAGTCCGGAGAGACTCAGACTCCTGACGCGAGCTGACACACACGGGCACGCTGGGAATGTACCGTGTCAGCTGCAGTGTTTTCTGGACGGACGCACGCATATAAATTGGAATTGCATCACCGTCCGGGTCTCGACAGCGGCGACACGGCAAATCCCCGCGCGGAGAAAACCCAGGAGCCTTAATAGTCTCTCCCTCCGTTCGATTGCTTTTCCAGAGATAGAAAAATATCAATTTTTATCAAGCGTGCTGCAGGGAAAGTCAGGAGAATATCACACCGTCCTTGAGACGCACACTAATGAGCGGTTACGCGGCTGAACCCGTTAAATGAATAAATAAACGACTGCGCTGTTCTTCCTCAGCAGCAGCTGCAGACGGAAGATAACTTCAGCACGGACGGCGGGAGCTGATAACATATCACACTTACTGTTTACTACAAGAAAAAAAATAAGAACGTTTCTTTTCAAGGCATTTGTCGATGTTTTGAGACAAACTGGGACACTTTCACTCCGTGTGTATAATTGAGCACTTTTTTTTGGCCCCATCTGTTGGAAAAACAACTGAGGCCTGTTGCATAAACTGCTAAGACTAGTACTACAGATTAGTCTTCAATTTTTCTTTGAATATATAACTTTAACCCGTGTGCATCAATTAAAAAAAATTACTCGGAGGACAAAAATGTCCATGTCAAAAAACGGTCATAAAAATATTATTATTATTATTATTATTATTATTTGGCTCCATCTGTTGAAAAAACAACTGAGGCCTGTTGCATAAACTGCTTAGACTAGTACTACGGGTTAGTAACCTATGTTTTCTTGAATATATTACTTTAACCCTTGTGCATCAATTTAAAAAAGGTAATCAGAGGACAAAAATGTCCATGTCAAAAAACAGTCATAAAATATTATATATCATTAATGTTTTGTTTTATTTATTTATTTTATCTTGTTTGTTTGTTTGTTTATGTATCTTTTGCTTTCTCTGACATAGATCTTTTTACAACATCAGTCCTTACCATAACTACCAAAATTCATTCATTTTCATCCAAATTTCATTCAAATTCATTCATTTTATATTTAAAAAAAACAAAAATTAAATTATATTCCATATACTGCACTAAATGCTGAGCTTATTTATTAATTCATTCATTCACCCTGCAGTGTCAAAACAAGTGGGAAATGCGTTAAATAAGTTACTTATTTTATTAATTTTATTGTTTCAATCTATTTTTATGTATTTGTTTGTTTGTTTAATAATTTATTTATTCATTTGTGTATTTTATAATTTGTATTTATTTTCTCATTTGCTTATTTCTCATTTTTATTTGTACATTAATCCCAGCATTTGCCGATATAAGATTATCAAACAGTAACTTTGATCATTACCAAGTTGGAAGTCGACTTAAGTGCCTTTCTGCTGCGCTTAAGTAAGAACGTTAAGGTAATAAGGACTTGGGCGGGGCTTAGTGCTGTCAGTCAAACCTGCAGCCAATCGGATTCCTCTGAAGCGCTCACTGAACCCCAAGCTGACATCATCACTGAACATAATGGGAATGTGCGCGGAGCAGAAGCAGTAATATCAGCTCCCGTAGGTCGTGGCATCTGTCGCCGAGGGGTTTTCTCTCTGATAGTAAATTGGTCATTTAGGAGCCAGCTGGAATCAGGCTGCTGCATGCTGGGACTCCTCTGGCCGAGAGCCACGTCCAGCGAGAGGCCGCTGAAGCACGCTGGGCACATATGGCCCCTGTGCCAAACCCGTCCCCGACACCAGAGGCGGCCCCGCATTGTGTTTCTGTGCTCGCTGAGGTCCGACACTTCAGAAATTACAGTCACAACAGAACGATTCACGAGCCTAAAGAGTCTTTTAGATGGGTTTTCAATGTTTAGATGACACCAAATGCACAGGCTGACAGTAACTAAGTACATTTACTTGAGTATTGTACTTAAGTACACTTTTGAGTATCTGTACTTTACTTGAGGATTATTTTTTCTGGAAACGTATGACTTTAACTTCACTACATTTGAAAGTCAAATACTGTACTTTTCAGTCCACTACATTTCTATCAAGGTCCTCGAAGTAGAAAGTCATTATGTAGCAGCTTTGAAAGTCAGCGGGTGATTTTTTTCTTCTCTAAAACGTGACTTTCTTACTGTTTATCAGTAATCACTCTTGTAGGGCTACATGAAGTGATTTCCCAGCATTTTGTGAACACTGACCAGTTGCAAATGTGATATTTATTTACAACAATTCAATAATTAGAAGTTAATATTGTGGTATATATTAGACACAATATAGTCTGATTTTGCTAAATTGTGTCCGTGAAAATATAAAGCCACAGAAGAACTGTTGTGCGTCTCCTAATAAAACACAGGTGTTGGACTTGAAGCAGCGCTGCACAGACCGTTCTGTGTGAGACATCAAAGTACCACGAGAGCGATTACACAGCATTTTTGTTTTGATGTCAAATAAGTCTTGCTGTATTGCTTTTTTGTTAAAGCAGTGTTGCTGTTGTAAAGTTACACAGCTACAGTTGTGTTGTGGGTTTTAACGCAGGTTTGATTTTTGTTTTCTTCCTTATCACTCTGTATTTACAGGATTTCTCTGTCTACTCTGTTCAAATGTGGATGAATGGCTACACATAGATGTGTGCACACACTGTCAGAGCCGTGTGAGATCACTACCATCCTGCTTGTGAGGGGGTGGGAAGGGGTGCTAAATAATAATCTTGTTTAGTTTTTACCCCATAGGTTTTTAACATTCTAAAAGCTCTTTATTCCAAAGACACTACAAGCTGGTCAGTGTATACAGTAGGTGTATTATAATGTATTATAAGTTGCTTCAGAGGTATTGCAAGTATTACCTACAACAGTAATAAAACAGTGCATTGACATAAAAAAAGGAAATGTACTTTTGGTACTTAAGTACTTTTAAAAGCAAGTGCTTCTGTACTTTTACTTAAGTAAAAATCTGTCTTTACAACTTTCACTTCTAATGGAGTAGTATTTGACCAGCAGTATCTGTGCTTTCACTCAAGTAATGGAGTTGAGTACTTTGTCCGCCTCTGACCAAATGAGACTCCCATGCCTATATATATATTAAATATGTCTAAAATATTATATATAATATTTTTATTTATATTTAGCTACATTATTATGTTGTTTTTACTCAGTAGTTATTTATTTGCTTTTTTAATATTTAATTAGTCACATTTTTATTTACTTATTTTTGCTTATTTTATTGTGATTTATTTTAATCAAATTTGACTTATTTTCTTTTTTTCATTCTAGATTTATTTATTTTAATGTTTTTATTTATTTATGTATTTATTTGCTTGTTTTATTCTATTTTTAGTCATTTTAATACAATTGTTATTCATGTATTTATTAACTTACCCATTTATTTGTTTATTTTATTAAAATTTGTGTTCATTTTATCATTTTTATGTATCTATTTACTCATTTATTTGCCTATTTTATTCTATTTTTATTTTTTCCATGTATTTTTATGTATGCATTTATTTGATAATTTATTTGTTTATTTTATTCAATTTTTGTTATTTATTTTAATCTATGTATTTATTTATTTACTTAGTTATTTGCTTATTATTTTAATCAGTTTTTTATGTATTTATATATGTGTTTGTTTACTCATTTATTTTGTTACTTTGTTCTATTTTTATCTAATTTTTATTTATGTATTTATTTGCTCATCAGAATTGTTTTATTCTAGTTTTTATTTATTTTAATCAAATGTTTATTTTAATTGTTATGTTATTTATTTGCTTATTCTAGTTTTGTTTTATTTATTTTAATTACACTGTTTTTCTTTGAACTTTTCCCTGGACCCCAGATTCAAACCCCTGATCTAGCACAGAGAAAAGGTTTGTTTTGGTGTCTCAGTGCAGCTCTGTTGAAATGAAATCATTTGTTCACCCAAAATGGTGCTTTTTGGCATTTAAAAGCTCCTCCAACTTTCATTACATGGAAAAGAGCAGCCATAATATTCTTTAATTGTGTTTCACAGAAGTAAACATAAATCAAATGGATTTGGAACAACCCAAGGGTGATTAAATGTTGAATAAATCTGCATTTTGGTCTGAAACGCTTCTTTAAACTGCACCTGATTCCTCGGAGCTGCACACCATCGTGTTGTGGACTCAAACTCGACTCCAAGCATGAATTCTTGATCAAACGCAGCGGGTGCGGGGAGTGTGTTTTTGGACTCCGTCCCAAACGCTGAGCGTATAATCCTCAGAATCGGCCCCATCAGCAGATCTGGACCAAAAGGGAACGGCTGTGGCCAAGAAATTCGACTTTTTAGAGAGAAACAAGCAGTACATGAATGTAATCCACTGTGTTCAAATCTTTGGATGGAGGAATTGAACTGTGTCACATGACTGAAATCTGAAAGCTTTTATCAGCATCATCATGCATTAAACTGCATTAGCCGACTTAATTCTTGGCAGATTGGTGAACTGTAATTGAATAACCATATTCAAACCCTCGGTTTCATTAGGAAGGAAGAAGCTACAAACACACTCAATATTGATGTTCATGTCAGTGAAACAGTCGGGTAAGTGATATTTAATCTCTATTTATGCAGTCTCATTTGCACAACACTTTTTTTTGTGTTAAATCTGATGTTTGTGACTGAACTGCTATATTTCTCTGTTTTGAGCAGCATTCAGTGTTTTCCTGCTGAAGGACAGAATATACATCAGCCGTCCTCTCGGATGACCTCTGACCTCCTGAAGATGGAGTCCAGGAGTGATTTAAGCGGGACACAGGTGAAAGATCAGGTCCTGCTGTACATGAGGGACGAGGATCTGCAACCCGGTGCTTCTTATATAACACAAATAAGATTTAATGACTTCAGTTTATGTGCATAAAGAAGTCCTCTAGCTTTATTATCTCCTTTATTTACTAGTTAGTGGTCAAGGAATCTGATCTTTCTCTCAAGATGAACATTGTGGAGCTCCTTTTACATCTGTAATGAGATGAGAATGACTTTTCCTTCAGGTTGTGCCCCTAAATATCCATAAGCACGATTTTTAATTAAGACTTGATGTCAACAACAAGAACAGGTAACATCACACACACACCTATTACTATATTATCACATAGTGAACTCAACTCTATATAGTTGAATATATACAGTATGTATACAGCTTTATTTGCATACTTAAAAAAAAAAAAAATTCTAAAGAACGTTTTTTTAAGCATTCCCATCATGTTATTGTATTTCTGAATGTTCTCTAAACGTCCAGTTTTTAAAAATGTTTAAAACATTCTGTTTCAGAATTTTGCAAACATTATGGAACATTCCGAAACAAATAGTAACATTTAAAAACTTTTAAATAAAAAACATGCCATACGCCTGTTTTTGCACCATTTCTATCTTTGTTGCAGTGGATCTTTATACTCTAATAAAAATTAATAATCATATTTATGAGAGATGTTCCTGTTCCTGTGGCTCAGTGGTAGAGCATTGCGTTAGCAGCGCAAAAGGTTGTGGGTTCGATTCCCAGAGAACACACATAGTGATAAAACATGTATAGCCTGTAAGTCGCTTTGGATAAAAGCATCTGCTAAATGCATAAATGTAAATATAAATTTAGTGCAGCCTAATGAGACATAACACAGAATCTTTTGAAAACAGGAGAATCTGCAGTCATCTCTCAGTCTAATTGACTGACTAAATTTGCAAAAGTATACTTGCATACTATTTCTGACATACTATTGTATTTATATATCTTTATCTGGTAGATGTACTAATAATAGTATACTAGTGTTCAGAATAGCACTACTCTCAACAACTTTAGGTTGTTTATTGTTGCAAAATGTAAAATATATTATTGCTCGCTTTATCCACATACCCAGCTAACAAAAATACATACTAAGAATGTTTTGCTAACATTCCTGTTAAGTTATGGAACTATTATAAGGGATAGTTCACCAAAACTGAAAATTCTGTCATTAATTACTCACCCTCATGTCGTTCCAAACCCGGTGTGGGTCTTGATCGTGGACCCTTGCTGTCTACAGAGGGTCAGAAAGCTCTCGGATTTCATCAAACATATCTTAGTTTGTGTTCTGAAGATGAACGAAGGTCTTGCGGGTTTGGAACGACATGAGGGGGAGTAATTAATGACTGAATTTTCATTTTAGGGTGAACTATCCCTTTAAATGCATTAAAAAAAATATTCTTCATTATACGAACGTGATTAGAACATTGATGTATCATTTTGCAAGCATTACAGAAACATTTCTGAACATTCTGAAAAAGTAACATTAGACAAACATTTCAGAAACAAATGTTCCACGAATGTTGTATAAATAACGTTTTTGTTCTAACACTCTGAGAACATTATTAAAGACCAGAGAACTTTGAAAGAATATATTATTAATGTTATTGGAAGAACGTTTGTTCATAACTTTGAGAGAACCTTGCCCTGTTAGCTGAATACATATACAGTACACTTATGTAAAGCTATATATTATATAGCAAACCTCAAATCTCACATGATTGTTCATATCGTCACAAAATGTAAACAACTATATTATGGCACCCCTCTATATATTAAATATGCAGTTTTATTTTGCATACTAACAAAAATATTTTCTAAGAACGTTTTGTTAACGTCTCTATTAAGTTATTAAAATGTTATTTCTAAACATTCCCTAAACATCCAGGTTTGTTAAATGTTCTAAAATGTTTAAAACATTCCATTTGATCATTGTGCAAAAATTATTAAAAAAAATAATAATATTATAATAATATTAATAATATATTAAAACTACTGTATCATATTGTGACCCTGGAGCACAAAACCAGTCATAAGGGTCAATTTTTCAAAACTGAGATTTATACATCATCATAATAAATAATCTTTCCATTGATGTATGGTTTGTTATGATAGGACAATATTTGTAAATCTGGAATCTGAGGGTGCAAAAAAATCTAAATATTGAGAAAATCATCTTTAAAGTTGTTCAAATGAAGTTCTTAGCAATGCATATTACTAATCAAAAATTAAGTTTTGATATATTTGCTGTAGGAAATTTACAAAATATCTTCATGGAACATGATCTTAATATCCTAATGATTTTTGGCATAAAAGAAAAATGTATAATTTTGACCCATACAATGTATTGTTGTCTATTGCTACAAATATACCTGTGTAACTTATGACTGCTTTTGTGCTCCAGGGACACATATTAATTCAATTCTATAATAAAACTGGCATGAGCACAAATAAGCATCTCTTTTTGTTTCACAAATGAAATTCAGTTTTGGTTTCGGAGTTTCCCACACACTTTTCTTTTAATATTTCTGAAACATTCGTGACTGAATATAATGCAGCTTTTAGCCATCAGCGATTGTAGTTTGGGAAACTGGAGGTGTTTTTCACAGAGGTGTCTCTGAAACACTTTCACGCAACGCAGCGACCTGAAGGAAAGCAGTCGACACGCGCATCTGCTGAATATTCATGAGCTGCTGAATATTCATGCGATATTTAAAACTACAGGAACAGGAAGTGTTTGGATTGGACGGAGGAAGTCAGCCGTTGGTTGAGGACGGGGGGATGTTTAAGCTGCTGGAGAGATGGAGATAATGATGATGTTTCAGGTAGAGGAGAAGGTCATAGAAAGTCGTTTAATTAGCGCTCGCTGATCACCTCGTAAGGAGGCATTAGCGGAGCGACACAGTCTGCAAACTCAACCGCTGGGGAAATGAAAGGTCAACGTGTCCATAAATGGAAATGGAGATATATTATTCACCATCAGACAAGAACAAGCCATATAATCATTTAAAATCGAGAAGAAGAAAAAACGACAGAAAGCTAATCAAAAAAAGTGTGGAAACACCAACAAAATAGCATTGACTTCCAAAACCAGGCAACAGAGAAACAGGGTTAATTACTAGCTAGTAATCGTCTCGAAGAGATTCCTTTTATTTGTATGTATGAGGGTCAAAGACGTTAAGATGTCCGCATTAAAAGACATTTATGTCCATAGAAAGTACATTAAATGTAAGTAAAGTGTCTACTTGTAAGGTTTCAAATAGGTTTTTGGAGAATAAAATGTCAACATTTGGTTGAAATAATGTAACATTGTCATTCAGTGTAAACCGATTTTTATGTAAAAATTCAAAAAACATGCTTATTCTGACTTGTACATATTAAAATATATAAAAGAATAAGGGAGCATATTACATTTTATTGTGTTTTAAATGAGTAAAAAATTCTTACTGAGAATGCAAATAGGTGAAACCTAGGATTGTGGCAAATTAAAAAAAAAAATTTTACAACTAATTAGTATTTGGGGTGAAAGTAATTAGTCTTCTCATATGTCATAAATTGATTTTTGTTGAAAATATGCCTGACAAGATTGTTACACTGAATGACATTCTAGTGGCTGTCTTCTGTAAATCAGGGAAAAATGTATGATATTTATTTTTTGTTAAAGTAAACTTAAATTAAAACTTTATTTTATTTTATTTTTTGTCTCTGACCCATGTCTTTCATCACCTGTCTGTTTGCTTTTTTGTTTATTTTCCTGTTTATTTGTTTATCTGTTAGTGTATTTGATCATATATTTGAGTGCCTGCCTGGTATAAATTATATACATTTACAAAATAATAAAAATAATAATAAGTAATATTACAGTTATTTTATTTTAGTTTATTGCAATCCATTGCATTGCATTTTATTTCGTTTAATTTTATTTGAATGCCACAACAAATCAGACTGAATAAATTATAATGAAACTGAATAAATAAGACTGAATGAATTATATACATTTAAATAAATAATAAATAACATATTAAGTTATTATGTTATGGGCATTTTCATTTTTGTAATAGTTATTTTATTTCCTTTGATTTTATTGCATTGCATTGCATTTTATTACATTTGAACACCATATTGAATCAGACTGAATAAATTATAATTAAACTGAATAAATTACACTTAATAAATTAAATATATTATATATATTATTATATTATTTTATTTTTATATATTTTATTGCTTTGCATTGCACTGCTATACATTTTACTACATTTGAATGCCACAATGAATCAGACTAAATAAATTATAATTAAACTGAATAAATTATATACCTTTAAATAATAACAATAATATAAAGGTATATTACGTTTATTTTAAAAAAAAGGTTTTATTGTATTTAATTTTATTGCTTTGTGTTGCATTGCATTTTCATTTTATTTGAATGCCACAAAGAATCAGACTGAATACATTATAATTAAACTGAATAAATTACACTGAATAAATTATATGCATTTAAATAATAACAATAATATAAAGGTATATTACGGTTATTTAATTTTTTTTTTTTTTTATTGTATTTCATTTTATTGCTTTGTGTTGCATTGCATTTTCATTTTATTTGAATGCCACAAAGAATCAGACTCAGAGAAGAAGTCTGCTTCCGTCTGTCTGTGTGTTTGTGTGCTTGTTTACAGTCAATTAGAGGATCAAACAAATAAATCGACATATTGAGGAAACGTAACACGCCGCTGGGGAAATGAAAGCTCAACACATCCATAAATGGAAATGGAGATATTTTATTCACCATCAGACAAGAACAAGCCATATAATAATTTAAAATCTAGACTGAAAAACACACAAAAAGCTAATCAAAAAAAGTATGGAAACACCAACAAAATAGCGTCGACTTCCATAACCAGGCAAAAGAGAAATACGATAAGATTTACTTACTAGCTAAGATTTCTACATCCTGTGATCGTCGAAGAGATAAAAATGAACGAATGTTTTCTTCTTTAAACATCCAGTGTGGTCATGCCGGCGTGTGCGTGGTCATGTTTCGATGGGTTTATAGTCCTCGTTTGTGCAGAAATGGCCTCCTCATGTACGCTGGCGTCTGTCTGATATTATACACGATTCATATTTGGCATTATTTGGGGAAGGTTGAGGGACGGTCGCGTGAGACTGTACAGGTGCTGTTAGCATCGAGCGCAGAGACTAAAGACACATGGGATCCACTGAGCAACAGATGTGTCCGTTCTGGAGAAGAGACAGAGAGAGAAAAATACAATTATAGGAATATATGTACCATAATAAATCACTGTTTGTGTATTGAGTAAATACTGACTGAATAAATTAGCATTTTATAATATTGCATTTTATTTTGTTGCATCTTTATTTTATTTGATTGCATTTTTAATTTGATTGCACTGCATTGTATTTTAATTTATTGCACTGGATTTTAAAATGCATTGCATTGCATTTTGATTTTACTGCATTTTATTTTATTGCTTTGCATTGCATTTTCCCCCTTTTTGCATTTTATTTTATTTTATTTCTTTGCATTGCATTTTCTTTTTACCTTTTCTCATTGCAATTTTTATATTTTATTGCATTATTTTGCATTTCTTTTTTTTTCTTTTACTCCATTGCATTTTATTGCATTGCATTGCATTTGATCACCACAATGAATTAGACTAATCTAATGATCTGATCTAATTAAAATAATGGATATAAATAAAATGTAAATAATTATGTATTTTTTAAAATAATTTTTAAAAGGTATTATTATTATTATTATTTTTAAACTGAATTCAACATTGGCATTGGTAAGATTTTAATAATTTTAATGATTTTTCCAGGCCTGGAAATTACAATTATATATACAAATAAATGTATGCTAATTATGTATTAAAATAAAATTAAAAGGTATTATTATTTATTATTATTTTGAGCACAAATTATGTAAATAATTAATTTAGCAAAATAAACATTTGCAAAAAATAAAAAATAAAATAAACAAAATAAATCAACCAATTTAATCATATCTTTGCTTACCCATTTGTTTGTTTGTTCATTGTTTTTCTTTGTCTGCATGTCATGTATGTTTTCCTGTTTTTTGCTTGTCTTTTTGTGTGTGTGTGTGTGTGCGTGTGTGTGTGTGTGTGTGTGCATGTGTGTGTGTGTGTTGTGATCACCTTGCACTGGCACAGTGTGCAGTCGGTGCCGTGTTTGACCCAGGACGAGCCGCTGAAGCGCGTGATGCCGTGCTCGTCCTCGCAGGTCTTGGTGATGTCGTTGCGGACGGCGTGAGCCTGGCACGGGTCCGAGACGCAGCGTGGGCAGCACTCGCCCTCGGGCACCAGCGTGAAGTCACAGTCCGCCGGCGGGCAGGACAGAGGCCAGCAGTCCACCTCACCCTGCTGAAGACCGGACCAAACCAGAGAACACATCACTGCAGCTTAATGCACAAAGATCTGAGCTGCTAACTGAAGGGTTGCAGGTTCAAACCCCACAGCACTTCAGAAACCCGCACATAAACACTAGCCATCAGAAGCTTGGGGTCGGTACGATTTGTTAATGTTTTTGTCACTTCTGCTCAGCAAGGCTGCATTTATTTGATCAAAAATACTGTAAAAATAGTAAATTATTATTATAATCTAACATAGCTGTTTTCTATGAGAATATCTGTTAAACGGTAATTTATTTCTGTGATGCGCAGCTGTATTTTCAGCATCATTACTCCAGTCTTCAGTGTCACATGATCTTCAGAAATCATAATAATATGCTGATTTGCTGCTCAAGAAACATTTCAGATTAATGTTGATGTTAATTAATGTTAATGTATTAATGTTGAAAACAGTTGTGCTGCTCAATATTTGTGTGGAAACCTTGATACATTTTATTTGTCAGGATTCACAGATGAATAGAAAGTTCAAAAGAACAGCATTTTTTAATCTTTTGTAACATTATAAATGCCTTTACTGACACTTTTGAACCATTTAATGCATCCTTGCTGAATAAAAGTATTAATTCTTTAAAAAAAAATCGTACTTTAAACTTTTGATCAGTAGTCCAATTTTTTTTCTTTAAATAGCCTTTATTTGCAACCCTGATTTGCTACTTCAGTCAGTGGCAAATTATATTTATAATATATAGGCAACTTCTAATTCTAGATATTTAAATCTAGAGATATTCTAGATTATATTATCTCTAGATTTAAATCAAAATGTTATTTTTTTCCCCCAGACGAGAAATATTTTAATTTATAAATGCATAGATCTTGCTTAAAATTAAATTTGAAATTTTGTAAACACAGAACTACATCACTTCATCAATTATTGCATTCAGCAATATATATTTCTGTAATTGTTCTAGGCCTGGAAATCAAAATGATAAATTGTTTGTCTCTAAATAAAGGATTATTACCATTATTACAGTTTTTTTGGATTGCTTAAGCACGATTTTCAAAACAGGGCCCGTGTTTTCAAAACACTACACACAATTAGCACAACCACACACCCAATTAACAAAATACTACAGATCCTTTGCATAATTAAACACTCTTGTAAAAACTATACACTTCTGTTTAAAAACCACACTTTGTTACCATATGAAACACACGTTTCACATTTACTATACTCTGTTTGCACTAGTTACACTCTGCTGTGATAAACCTAAAACACTTTTAGCACTTCTACTTCCCTATGATTAGAGTAGGCTACCATCAACAAAGTACAAATATAATGTAAATCCACCAACCACTACACAAGACCAATGTTGCAGACTGAAGAAACCCACTTATTTCTCAACACGCCCAAAATGTTGACATGGAGATTCATAATACTGTAACAAAATGTCACAAAAAAAACAAAAAAACTAGACATTGTCTCTTCGCCTAGCTGGATCTGGCCAGAGAATTTCATCAACATCGCAGGCAATGTTGTCATTAGCAAGACACCTTGGAAAGAAACGTCTTGAAGGACGAATCCATCCTTGCATTGCTGCTACCTCCATCTGGTCACAGGCCTCCTCCATGGTTTGGATGAGGGGTACCTCAGCCTGGAGACGGAGATCATATACCTTCCACCGCCATGCCGAGAAAAACTCTTGGAATGGAGAGTATTGTGGAAGATATAGGACAGTGAAATGTGGATGTTGCTGAAACCAGTTCTGAACCAGAGCAGAGCGGTGGAAAGACACATTGGCCCAGACAACAATGTATTGCATATGATCGATTTGATTTGCTGCTGTTATGTTGTGCAATTGGTCCAAGAATGTAAGTATGAGTGCTGCTTTGTAAGGGCCCATATGGGCATGGCGGTGGAGGACCCCATTCTGTGTAATGGCTGCACAGAGTGTTATATTACCCCCACGTTGCCCTGGGACATTGACTATAGCCCTGTGGCCAATGATGTTTCTTCCCCTCCTTCGTGTTCTCGTCAGGTTGAACCCAGCCTCATCTACGTAAATGAACTCATGCTGGATCTCCTCTCCATCCATTCGTAAAACTCCCTGAACAACAGTGTCAGGCAAAATTGTGTAGTTCAGTGTAGATCTAGTATACATATTACAGTACAGTAAAAGATTATGAGACAGTATGCAAGATCACACTGCTAAAGTGAATACATACCTCTGCATAATCATGCCGCAGTCGTTTCACCCTTTCAGAATTGCGCTCGAAAGGCACTCGATAAATTTGCTTCATTTGAATATGTTTTTTTTTTAGGATGCGTGCCAGTGTTGATGTTGAGACCTGATGGATATCGTTGAAACTGGCATGGTTATTGACAATGTTAGCTTGGAGCTGATTGAGTGTTATAGCATTGTTGGCCAAAATCATGTTTACTATCTCCCTCTCTTGCTGTTCTGTGAACATAGGAGGCCTTCCCCCTTGTCGTTCCTGACCCTCAATCCTATGTAGAAAAAAACCCAGTATACAATAGTACAGTAATTTCACAGGAAAAGGTAACAGAAGTGCTGATAGTGCATAGAATACAGTACTGTAAGCAGTTACTGAAACCGTGCAGATGTTTTTGATATGATGATACTTTTACAATACCTATTTTCCAGTCGAAATGTTCTTATCACACTTGTCACTGTGTATCGGCTTAGATTTGGCTGTACTCGCAGTCCAGCCTCCCTCAGCATCAGGCCGTGGTTGACAACGTGGTCAACCAGTGTTGCGCGGATCTCATTTGTCAGATTCGGTCCTCTTTGAGCACCTTCTTGTCTTCCTCTTCCTCTTCCTCTTCCTCTTCCTCTACCTCTACCTCCAGCATGGCCTCCATCTCTTCCTCTTCCTCTGTTGATTCCTCCTCTGTTGATTCCTCTTCCTCCCCTTCCTTCTCCTCCTTGTCCTCCTCCTCGTCCTCCTCGTTCTCCTCCTCGTCTTACTCTTTCTCTGACTCTTTCCATTGTGCTTGAAGACCGATGAACTCACCTGCTGCTTTTTATAGTGCTTATACACCTGATTGGTGTGTCTACAATTAAGCAAACAAGTGTTTGCACACCTGATGTCTGTGTTGAACCAATTGGTTGGACGGTGCGGTAATTTGACAGTCAGTGCTTTGGTATTGCAAGGAAGTGACTTCATGATAGATTTTTGTGTGTAATGTATGTTAAGTGTGTTTAGTGTTTTGCAAATCACTGTGTGTAGAGTTTTGCAACAAGTGTGAGGTTGACAATGTGCTTATAGTTGTGCAAATATGGGCTGATGTTTTGCTTCTTGAGTGTAAGGTTTTGCTAATAGTGTGCTACTTTTAATTTTAGTGTGTAAGCAATCCAAAAAAACTGTATTATTATTATTATTGCCTTCAACATTTTAAGATTTTAATAATTTCTGTGACTTTTCCAGGCCTGCAAATCACAGTTACACAATGTGTTTATATATATATATATACATACATATATATATTGCAATTAAAACAACCAGTTTAAACTTTATTTTAAGATCATATTTTTATTCCAGGAGATTTAAATAATGATGTATTTTAAAAATATTACTACTCTTTAAGTCTATCTAAATACATTTTAAATTTGAATGATGCATGATGAAGATGATGATTGTTATAATTATTATGTAATTGCATTCAGCATGTGCGTTTGTTTCTGTTGTAATGTGGCTGATGTTTCTCTCTCATGTTAATGAGAAGCGAGCAGCACCACTGCGTTTGATCAAGGCTGAAGCCGTACAGCATGCAGTCACTCGTCTGTAGAGGTGAATTGTGGGAAAACAGGCGAGCAGGACGGGGTCACAACAAGGTGCTTCTTCACAAACGTCCCTGATGAATGCAGATCTGACACGAGTGTTTGATGAGCATATGGCTGGAGGAGGAGAGAGCTGTTTCCAGAGAGACCCGCTGAGATCCAGCCATCAAGCTGAGCTGATTTACTGCTCTTTGATTATTATTGAGTTTGCCATGGTTAAAGATGCGAGGGGGGTCAAACGAAAAATGCATTTTTACAACCACAGATTTGAACTGTATACAGTTACAACTACAGTTGGAGCACAAATGCCACTAAATTGGATAAAAATGCCCCTGCACAAACAAATTAAATTAAGATTGGCTCATGTTGCACCGTATTTCATTTTAGGTGTTTTTGTTCTTTTATGAATCTTTGCAAATCGCCTTCCCTAATAATGCGCTAGTTAGCAAGTTTAACGATGAATGCGGTTTACCGTCTTTACCTAAACTTTACCTAAAGTTTACCGTCTCTCAGAGAACGTCGTCACCCCACGGAAGAGAGGGGCGGAGTCAGCAGCTCATTAGCATTTAAAGTGACATGCACTGAAACGGGTCGCTGTGAACAGAGCTGTTTTTGACAGGGTAAAAAGGGTGTTGTTTTACGCTAACATTCAGAAATTTTAAACAAAGTGTTATAGACTTTTCATTAAGACCCTAAAGAATAATATCAAACTGTGGAAAATGGGTATCCGATGACCCCTTTAACAAGAAAATATCATTTCAGTCTTAAATAATGACATGGGTATGACAGGTATTTTAAGGTGAAGGTGATTTATGAGGACATTTCCCCATGTCCCCATTTTTCAAAACTCTTATAAATCATACAGAGTGAGTTTTTTTGAGAAAGTAGAAATGCACACAGTCTCCTGTGAGGGTAAGTTTAGGTGTAGGGTAGGTGTAGGGCGATAGCACATACAGTTTGTACAGTATAAAAACCATTACGCCTATGAGATGTCCCCACTTTTCACAAAAACAAACATGTATGTTTCTCTCTGTGTGTGTGTGTGTGTGTGTGTTTGTGTTGTGTTTCTCTTTGTGTGTGGTGCGAGTGTGTGTTGTCACACTCTGTGTGAGTGAGTGTGTGTGTGTTGTGTTTCTCTTTGTGTGTGTGTGTGTTTGTGTGTGTGTGTTTGTGTGTGTGTGTGTGTGTGTGTTGTGTTCTCTCTCTGTGTGTGTGTGTGTGTGTGTGTTGTGTTTCTCTGTGTGTGTTGTGTTCTCTCTCTGTGTGGGTGTGTGTGTGTTCTGTTTCTCTGTGCATGTGTGTGTGTGTTGTGTTTCTCTGTGTGTGTGTGTGTGTGTGCGTGTGTGTGTGTGTGTTGTGTTTCTCTCTCTCTGTGTGTGTGTGTGTGTGTTGTGTTTCTCTCTCTGTGTGTGTGTGTGTGTGTGTGTGTGTTGTTTCTCTCTGTGTGTGAGTGTTTGTTGTGTTTCTCTGTGTGTGTGTGTGTGTATGTGTTGTGTTTCTCTGTGTGTGTGTGTGTGTGTGTGTGTGTGTGTGTGTGTTCTCTGTGTGTGTGTGTGTGTGTTCTCTGTGTGTGTGTGTTGTGTTTCTCTGTGTGTGAGTGTTTATTGTGTTTCTCTCTCTCTGTGTGTGTGTGTGTGTGTGTGTGTTGTGTTTCTGTGTGTGTGTGTGTGTGTGTTGTGTTTCTGTGTGTGTGTGTGTGTGTGTGTGTGTGTGTGTGTGTGTGTGTGTGCTCTCACCAGACACTGGCAGCGCTGGCAGCTGTCGATCCAGGTGTCTCCGCTGGAGTAGGTCAGCAGGCCGCTCTGATGCAGACACTGGGACGTGAGGCGCGGGTCACACTCCGGACAGCAGAACAGATCCAGCGTGGGATTGTCACAGTCACACACCATCCGTCTGCAGAGGACGCGGCCCGACTGCAGCACACGCAGGTGAAACACACACTAAACTACTGGAGGACAGATGCTGATGAATCCTATTAACTTCATGCAAAATAACTAAAACTACAACTCAAATAAAAAATTATAAAACTGTACAGAAATAAATCATTTAAAAAAAAACTAATTAAAATTGACAAATACACACAAACAAAAACTAGTTTATTTTGCTTTTTAATAAACTGATGGTTAAATAAATGTTTAACATGTATTTGAACATTTGTTCAAGAAATAAGAAATAATATTTTACCACGGTTTATTGGAAATACTTTTCTGTCTTATTTTTCACAGATTTTATTTTATGTAAAATTTTTATGTAAAAAAAAAAAAGAAAAAATCTTGTACCCTTGCATGCATGGTGAAAATTGAACTGAAAATCATTTTTAAAACGATTTCTATATAATTAGTTTTTATAATGTTTCATGTATTATATGAGATTATGTTATAATATTATATTATTATATAATTTTTATATATTATTATAACATTAATAAATATTACAAAATACTAT
>CM041815.1:28879546-28907046 GCA_023376895.1 Aspiorhynchus laticeps | reverse complement strand
TTGATAATTATATAAATGTATTATAATTATATAAATTATATTTTATATGTATATTTTTAAAACTAAAGAATGTATGCATCATGGTAGCATTTGTTGTATTGCTTTCATGCTCATTTTAATGAAAAAAATACTATAATTTTTACTGTAATATATTATGAAATTATTGTATTACAGTAATGAGAATCTAATGAGAATTATCAGTGAGAATAATGAAAATTACAAAATAATTCAGAAGAAAACATCCTCCCAGACACAGTAATGAGAGTTTTGGTGGAGAATGCAGGAAAAAGCAATAATGCTCCTAAAAATAGACTATTCATTTCTTTTATGCAGAATCATTCTTCTTTTGTTTCTTATGATTGTGGGGTGAAATATGATCTGAACGTGTTTTCATTCACACACAGACTGTGTTTGGTCCAAACAGCATTCTTCAGACAAATGGCTTTTGCAATTCAGACATAATGAGTGGAATGATATTAAATTAGACGGCGGGCGACATTAAAGCCATTATTACTCAGACGCTGGTGGAGAGAGATCTTCTCAACGATTAAACACTCACAGGAGAGACGAGCCTCTGCTCTGATTAAAACTGATCTCAGATCGTTATGAAAATCACTCTTCACCGGCAGCCAATCACAGCGCGACCTCGCAGGTCAGGTGACCGTCAGGAGCTTAACAGGGTTTCTGGGAGTTTTCAGAGAGCAGACTGAAGGATGAGTAGATCATCCTTGTGTTTGGTGACTTTGATTAATATCAGAGATGGAAACAATGAATGAGCGAAATGCTTGGTTTTTCACTGAATTGGGAAGATAATTTAAAGTCATTATCAATTTGTGCATTTAATATAGTCAAATCAATGACAGTCATGGACTAATTACAGATGTAGGTGATAATAGCTTCTTAAATGCATGCATATATCATTTTATTATATGCATTATAAATATATGCATTATGATATATAAATTACATTTTAATAAACATTTTTAAAAAATACAATATTATTTATTTAACATTATATGTCATATTTTTATATATTAACATAATATTGTTTATAGTAAAAATGTAATATACATTTTCACATATCAAGTGAACATTAAGAGGTAATAAAAAAAATATTATATATATATATATATATAAATATAAAATAAAAAAAAAATCTATGAAGAATATAATATATACTTAATATATGAAATAACAAACAAATACACATTTAACATTTAACAAATGTTTTAATAAAGAATAGTTATATACTGTAAATAATATTTTAATAAACTATTTTATAATATAATAATATTTATTATTAATATTAAATTATGTATAACGATGTTATATATTAAAATGTTATTTAAATATAAATATATTTGCACGTATCAAGCAAAAATTATAAGGTAATGAAAACAAAATATATATAAAATGATATAGTAATCACTTGATTAATTTATTATTTAATATTATGTATTAATACAATATTATTTATAATATAAATGTAATTAGAAATGTGCACATAAGGTAATGATTTTTTTTTTCTTTCACATTTTTTCTTATATTTTCAGGAAGTGTTTTCATGTATTCAGATCACAAGTATATAGTGAAGTATATCAATTCCTCCCTGTATTCACTAATGAAGTCTCATATCTGAGAGCCGCTGCAGACAAGCAGCAGAACCTGCTCACATTGATCATCTTAAAGGTTTGACCTTTGGTTGTGTTCTCTTTCAGGAACATGAATGTGAGTCTGACTCTAACTGGAAAGTTTTGGCCATCAGCTCAAACTTTGTCCTCAGTTTCCCCTCGTTGTAAAGCCACGCCACACTCCTCTATTCTGCTGCTCTCACACCGCCGGAGATGAGCAGAAAATAGATGAGCGGATCTCTTTTTTACAGCCGCGTCTGTTTGCTGCAGAATGCTGAAATCACTCTTGTTCTTTGTAGCAGAAGAGTTTGCAGTTGGCAGAACAGACTGGCTTTGAAATTGAAAAGCGTCTGGCCGCTCGCTGCTGGAGAGAAGAAGAGAAAGAAAGATAGAAAGCTGGAGTTGAAGCGCTGAATCAGTGTGGGATGCTTGTGTTTTTTGTGCTATTTATGTCAGGATGCTGTTTGTAATGATTTCATTTAAAGCGTTTACTGTTAACGACCTCATGAAAATGATTCAAATGTGTGTGTATGGAAGCTGGTTTCCGCCACGGGATAAAAAAATAAAAAAGTTAATTGCAACTTTTTATCTCCCAATTCTGACTTTTTCTCAGAATTGAGAAATACATACTCAGAATTATGAGAAAAAGTCGAAATTGCGAGATATAAACTATGAATTGTGAGATAAAAAGTCAGAATTGCGAGAAAATAGAATTTCAAAATATGAATTCAGAATTGCAAGATGTAAACAGAATTGTGAGAAAATAGTCAGAATTGTTAGATATAAACTCAAAATTGCAAGATAAACAGATTTAGGAGAAAGAAGTCAGAAATACGAGATAAAAAAAATTGAGAAAAAATTCAGAATTGAGTGAAAAAAAGTCAGAATTGCGAGATATAAGAATTGTGAGACAAATGTCAGAATTGAGTAAAAATAGTCAGAATTGCGAGATATAAAAATTACGAGACAAATGTCAGAATTGAGTAAAAATAGTCAGAATTGCGTGATATAAAAATTATGAGACAAAGGTCAGAATTGAGTAAAAATAGTCAGAATTGCGAGATATAAGAATTGCAAGACAAAGGTCAGAATTGAGTAAAAATAGTCAGAATTGCGAGATATAAGAATTGCGAGACAAATGTCAGAATTGAGTAAAAAATAGTCAGAATTAGTCTTGTTCAGGGTCAGAAGTGTGAGATGTAAACAGAATTGCAGGATATAAAATCTGTCTTACAGATCGCATGTCTTTAAACTTTCAAGCTTTTGAATCGAACACATTCTGGCTAGGCTTTCTCAAGCCAACATCAAAGTGTGTCGACAAGCTTTACCGTCCAGTTTCATATTACGCCATGTTTCTTTATCATTGTCACGTATAAATAATTCAATAATATCTACAGCATTGCAAACAGTACATCAGGATCCACCGTCGCAGCAGCTGGAAATGTTATGAAATCACCACGATGATCACACAGCACAGCTGAGCAGTTACATAACAGCGGCAGGAGTTAAAATACAAGCAGAAGAAAAGAGAAAAACATTGCAAGATTAAACAACAGCTGCAAACAAAGGCGTGCTTCCTCTTCAAACACAGAGATGCACAAACGTGTGACGGCGTCCTCTGAGACGCGCCATTTACATGTAACGAGCCACTCGTGAGAAACAAAAGGCCTTAATTAAGCACCACTAATTAACTCTGTGTGTGTGTGTCTAAATAAGTCATGAAATCCTGGCCGCTGTAGAAATGGGAAAACCTCATGACAGGTTACCATGGCAACTGTAGTTTCCACTATAATACTACAGTTAGTGTTGGTATTAATTATCAGTCATCAAAAAGACTTTACAATTACTACAGTTTAACAGTAGTATGGTATTTGGCCTAAAATTTTCTTTTTTTTTGTGATATTTTTGAAAGAAGTCTCTTCTGCTCACCAGGGCTGTGCATTTATTTAATCAAAAATACAGTAAAAATTGTGAAATATTATTATAATGTAAAATAGCAGTTTTCTATGTGAATATCTGTTAAAATATAATTTATTTCTGTGATGCGCAGCTGAATTTTCAGCATCATTACTCCAGTCTTCAGTGTCACATGATCTTCAGAAATCATAATAATATACTGATTTGCTGCTCAAGAAACATTTATGATTATTATCAATGTTGAAAACAGTTGTGCTGCACAATATTTTTGTGGAAACTGTGATGCATTTTATTTTTCAGGATTCACAGATGAATAGGAACAGCATTTATTTGAAATAGAAATCTTTTGACATTATAAATTACTTTACTATCACCTTCGATCAATTTAATGCATCCTTGATTCATAAAATTAATTTCTCATTGTAGATTACTCACAAATTGTAGTCTGTTACTGATTACAGATTACATAATGAAAATTGTAGTTAGTAATGTAATCTAGGTTACTAATTTTGGGTAATGTATTCTACTTTATAGATTACTTTTAGATTACTTAAATGTAATCTGACTATAATCATTTTAAAATACAGACATGTAATTAGTACTGAATATTAGTACATTTAGGGTAATGTATTCCAACTACTTTTTAGATTACTTAAATGCATGTGCGTCAGAAGCAAAATAAATGTGGGTGGGTCCTCCCCCAGAAAAAGAAATTACTGGAGTATATGCCATTTTCTGTAGTCTGGTGCCTTTTAATTAACGGAATAGGCCGCCTTATTGGCAGGTGTTATTTACATTACCTCTGCCCACTAACGTCACAATATTACAAAAGACAGCTGTTTAAACACAATTCCAGTGGCGCAGCTGGTAAGGGCATAGTGTTTTTGAAGCGAGCGACCCGAGTTCGCATACATCCGCCTTTTGCCGAAATCGTTCTTCTCCCTTTTCACATCTCATATTACATCGGAAAGGCATTTGCTTTCAATAAAAAATAAAAATGAAGGAAATAATCGAAAAGTTGAAATAAACCCCGGGTAGGATTAGGTGCATCTGGGCAGCAGATACCTAAGATGCTGTGTTTACTTTGCTGTGTTGTGGAAGTGCAGCAGGCGCGAGTAACTAGTGAAAACACAGAATAGAGTTATATGGACTCTGAATGAGCCGAGTGGAATAGATTTGAGGAAGCACCAGCGTGGAATTCAAGGCTGTAGCTAAATGGAGTTTAATCTATTAGGCCGGGCATTCGTCATGTGGAATGGATTTGACTGATGATGCTCTGAAAAGTGCACAGACATATTCACTTAATTAGAGACGGTAAAAGTGGGTGGGTCCAATATCATTGGTCTTCAAAAGTGGGTGGGTCCTGTCCCACCCACATACAATGGTTCCGACGCCCATGCTTAAATGTAATCTGACTATAAGCATTTTAAATATAGACATATTAAAATATAGATGTAATTAATACTGAATTTTGGGAATGGGATTACGTAATCCAGATTACTCCCAGCTCTGATTACTGTAGCAGTATACAGTATATGTGTGAGACGTGGAAGCTCTGTCTGTGTGTTTCTGTGTGTTTCTCCAGCGCCGGATCCACTCACACAATCACTCCCAACACAATGACTTCATGCAACATTACAATCCAATCTCCGCAAATACCACATCAAAGCGAAAACGTAACAAGATGTGAAATTTAAACTCGCGTGTATTTACCGGCAGACAACGGCTTCATTTCTCGCTTGGGGCGTTAAAGAAAGAAAGAACTCAGCAAACATGAGTCGAAACAAACGGAGCGCTACAGCGGGGATGAAATGAGAGTTTGCTCCTTCAGTTTGTGAGCCGTGAGCGACGGCTGACAGACCCTTGACCTCTACTGAGCAGCAGACGCAAGAAATCCCTCCTGTGCTGAAGAAACACAGCTTCATTTCCACTGACACATCCACATCATCTCCATCGTCCAGCATGTTCTCTCAAAGAGCTGCAGTGCTGTCTGCATAGGCAGCTGTCTACATAGGCAGCGTCCTAAATGTCATTAGTGCCTTAATTAGCGCTCGTCCTCATGTGAAAGCTGTTTTGATTTGGTCCAGTAAGCAGCCACTTAACAACCACCAGTAGCATCAGGACGGCTTTACACAGGTATGAAAAGTCATATTCATAGATTTTTTACATTTTATGAAAATATGAGTTTCTAAGTAAACACAACAATTCTTGATAGTTTTCATTATTGATTGATATAAAATAATATATAGTTAATTATATATATATATATGTCTAATTCTTAATTTCTAGAATTCTAGAAATGTGTGTGTATATATTAGGGCTGGGCGATATATTGCATGCGATATGCATGCGCATCTCGTCAGTAAAGCCGGTTCCTTGATTAGCGGTTAATCTCCATCACCTGTTTTCAAATGGAGCGGCATTTAATACACAGAGCCGTAGTTCACAGACAAGCTACGCATATATCGCGTTCATATCAAAGGCGATATATCAGTCGATATATGCGTAGCTTGTCAGTGAACTACGGCTCTGTGTATTAAATGCCGCTCCATTTGAAAACAGGTGATGGAGATTAACCGCTAATCAAGGAACCGGCTTTACTGACGAGATGCGCATGCATATCGCATGCAATATATCGCCCAGCCCTAGTATATATATATATATATTAGGGCTGTCAATCGATTAAAATATTTAATCACGATTAATCGCATGATTGTCATGAGTTAACTTGTGATTAATCGCAACGTAATCACACATTTTTATTTGTTCTAAATGTACCTTAAATTAGTACTTTTCACGTTTTTAATACTCTAATCAACATGGGCATGGACAAATATGGATGCTTTATGCAATTTATATATATATTTTTTCTTTTTACTTGATTTAAAAAAAAAAAAAAATGAAAATTACACAAAATTTTGTGGGGTACAGTCCACCGTAGCAAATATTTTAAATAATAAAATAAAGATTTTAAATCTATCAATCAATCAAACTGATAAGAAGTTAAATTTTTCCAAAACTTTTTTTTCTGAAAACTTCTACTGCACTATTTATTTAACATATTTTATATCACAATATGTTAAAATGATGCTATTTTACTATTTCCAAATCTTAAAAAGCATTTTTTTTTATATTAATTTAGATAATTTTATATTTAACACAGAAACAAATAGTTTATTCATTATCAAAGTCAGCAGGAGAGGAACCGTTCGCATAAAAATGTATAATCAATTTTAATATATTTAATTTTATATACACCATAATTTAAAATGACATAACATGTTATATTATATGTAATATACATGTATCTTTATATATTAAAAATACATTGAATGAACTGTTAATGAAAACGAATGTCACACATCACTCAAACAGTCTCTTTCTGTCTAAGTGGGCGGTTCTGAGTCAGAATAATCTGTAATGGTAACCAGACTTCCTGCAGCTAGTTAAGATAAAGTTTATCTGTGTTTCTTTACATGTATTTGATGCTCTTTTAACTGCAGATCATTAAAATTCCTCCTGACAGCAGCAAACTGGAGTCTGTTCACCCATCGATGACCTGCAGACGGTCCTGAACTCTGAGAAAGTGTGTGTGAGTATGTTTCTATACATGTATGACTGCAGTGCATGGGCTGTGTTTGTGTAGTGCAGATATGTGTGAATAATGCACATACTGTATGTACACTTATATCTACATGCAAGTGTGTGATTTGCGATTGTGTATGTTCTGCATAATGCATGTAGCATGTTTGTGCACATGTACTTGTGATTTGTTTGTTGTTGTGTGCATTGTGAAATATGCATATAGTGTGTTTTTCTAATGTGCACTTATGATTTGTTTGTCGTTGTGTGCATATGCATGGGTTTTGTGTGCATTGTGAAAAATGCATATTGCATGTTTTTAATAATCTGCACTTGTGATTTGTTTGTGTTTGCATATATGTGCAATTGTGCATTGTGAATAATGCATCTAGCATGTGATTGCATGAGAGCGATTGTGTGAATAATGCATCTGCTGCGTCTCCACAGCATCTGTAAGGACTGGATAACATCATTGAAGCGCAGAGACACTTAGCATGCATGCTAATTGCGTGTCCTTTCTTTCCGTGCATCATTTTGCACATCCTCCTTTAATTCTTTGGGTTTTCTGTAAGTTCTCCCTCGAATCATCATCTGTATCCTGACTGTGTCGGTCTCTGCTCTGCTAGTTTGTCAGATGGTCTTGAGAGAATTCGTAAAAAGCCAGAGAAGAGGACAAGAGAGCAGCCGAGTGAGAGCATTTTCATGTTCAGTCGTATCCCAGAAGCCCCACACACACACACACACACACACACACACGCACACGGCAGCTCTTTTATTTCAGAGAGTGTGATTCTCTTTGAGCGCTCGTGAGTTGCTCTCGTGGCTCCAGAGGAGTCGTATAAAAGCGTTCGGCTTGTATCTCTCTGGGCTTGTGAAGACTCAAGCGTCCCGGTTATCTGAGGAAACCCTGAGCATCTTGTGTCGTGTGATATGAAACTGATTATTATGTTTATTGATCGGTGATTATATAACGGAGGATTCTAGTTCATTTGAGGTTCATAAGAACTATAGCATAGCAGTTTCTGTACAAAACGCTATAAAAGAAGAGCACATAAAACTAACCAATCAATGTGTAACTTAGTATTTTGTCTATTTAGAGAAATGTGTATTATTTAATTGACTAAATCACACAATGCAATTACTATTTTTCCACCATTGACAACATAGTAACTCATTTGTTTGGTTTTGGTTGCTCTTTATTAAAGGAATAGTTGATCCAAAAATTAAAATGTGCTCACCCTCAGGCCATTCAAGATGTAGATGAGTTTGTTTCTTCATCAGATTTGGAGAAATGTAGAATTGAATCACTGTATCAGCAATGGAAGTGAATGGGTGCCGTCAGAATGAGAGTCCAAACAGCTGATAAAAACATCACAATAATCCACAAGTAATCCACACCACTCCAGTCCATCAGTTAACATCTTGAGAAGACAAAAGCTGAAACAAATCCAGCATTAAGGCGTTTCTAACTCAAATTTAAGTCCATAATCTATTATAACGCTTATAATCTCCTGTTGTCTCTCTCATCAAAATCCAGCCACAGATTTGTTTAGAGCTGTTTTGATCTGTGCAGATTTCTCTCCTGATTCAGTCCAGACTGCTTTTTCACTGGAGGAAGTGTTATTATGGATTATGGACTCATATTTGAGTTAAAAACATCTTAATGATGGGTTTGTTTCGGCTTTTGTCTTCTCAAGATGTTAACCGATGGACTGGAGTGGTGTGGATTACTTGTGGATTATTGTGATGTTTTTATCAGCTGTTTGGACTCTCATTCTGACGGCACCCATTCACTTCCATTGCTGAGACAGTGATTCAATTCTACATTTCTCCAAATCTGATGAAGAAACAAACTCATCTACATCTTGGATAGCCTGAGGATGAGTAAAGTTTCAGTAAATTTTCATTTTTGTGTGAACTATTGCTTTAACTGTAACTTTTAGGTTTGTTGTGAGTTTTATTTAGCTCAGGAAAAACTTAAGTTAATTTTCTGTCATGTTCGTTTGTTTGTTTCTTTGATTCCCTTTAATACCACCTTCAACTTTCATGAAAGAGCTGTTTCTTCATCTTTCCTTTTGTGCTTTGTGTTCATAATTGTTTCTCGCTCTTGACTCACTTTGATGATTTTGTTTAACCGTGTTTGTTTATGCTGTAATATTTTCCTCAAAGCTGAAACTCTGATGCAAGTGAACGTGTGTTTCTCACAATACAAGAGTGACAGAAACCTGCTGACCTAAACTGCATTTCAAAGATTTTTTTTCAAAAGAATTTAATTATTTTATTCTGCAAGGACACATTTAATTGATGAAGAGTCACAGTAAAAAATTCTGTCTAATAAATGCTGTTCTTTTGAACTTTCTATTCATCTGTGAATCCTAAAACAATAAAATGTATCACGGTTTCCACAAAAATATTGTGCAGCACAACTGTTTTCAACATTGATAATAATCAGAAATGTTTCTTGAGCAGCAAATCAGCATATTAGAATGATTTCTGAAGATCATGTGACACTGAAGACTGGAGTAATGATGCTGAAAATACAGCTTTGATCACAGAAATAAATTACAGTTTAACAGATATTCACATAGAAAACAGCTATTTGAAAATATAATAATATTTCATAATTTTTAGTGTATTTTTGATCAAATAAATGCAGCCTTGATGAACAAAAGACATTTCTTTCTTTAAAGTAAACACATGTCCTAAAAGGTTGAAGACCCCTGCATTAGAGTATCTTTTGCTAATGTCTAGTGTGTTTTGTGTTTGTCTGTTGTTCACTGCATCTTCATGGCGTTTGATTCATAACCACACTGATTGAAACTTGAGCAGAATAAAAATAACATCAGGCCTCCAGGTGAACATCAAACCAGCGCGCTTTCATTTGGAGACCTGCTCCAGCATCCAGGATCAACAGCAGCACCTCATTTATTCTGTGCTTCTGCTCCTTTATTAGTTCATTTGACTGCCTCGGCTTCTGGCTGCCCAGCAGGCATCAAAAATCAGCCTGTTTTCCAGCAGACAGTTTACTAGACCAACAGCACAGACGTCATGTCGTCAAAATTACAGTCACAGACGCCTCCTCAATCCCCACACACAACAGAGCCCATCGCTGACCACAAAACACAGCGCTTCTGTCCAAACCAGCTGCAGGACATTTCCAAAGCACTCTTTTGTGACGTTTGACACATCGATACGTTTGACATTCAGTGTCATTGTGAATCAAAACAGCTTGACAAACTAAAGCACTGATAATAGATAGCAGTGTGTGAATTATACAACGACTCACAATTGACCCTTCACAAAGACCCCCCCCCCCCCAAGTTACGCTGTTAAAAAACATCGCGGAGCAAAGAGGAAACTCACAATGCACCGACAGACAAGACAGAGCAGGTTACTTCTGTATGAAACAAGGTCTCAACTATTATTTTCTGTTTTGGACAATATGTAAACATCTTTTATGTGAAATATCTTATTCAGGTCAGTACTAAATAAACAATAACATGCATTTTGTATGATCACTCTTATTTTGGTAAAATAATTAACAAGGTGTATGTAATCTATCTATCTATCTATCTATTGTTCTTTCATCTATCTATCTATCTATCTATCTATCTATCTATCTATCTATCTATTGTTCTTTCATCTATCTATCTATCTATCTATCTATCTATCTGTCTGTCTGTCTGTCTGTCTGTCTGTCTGTCTGTCTGTCTGTCTGTCTATCTATCTATCTATCTATTGTTCTTTCATCTATCTATCTATCTATCTATCTATCTATCTATCTATCTATCTATCTATCTATCTATCTATCTATCTGTCTGTCTGTCTGTCTGTCTGTCTGTCTGTCTGTCTATCTATCTATCTATTGTTCTTTCATCTATCTATCTATTGTTCTTTCATCTATCTATCTATCTATCTATCTATCTATCTATCTATCTATCTATCTATCTATCTATCTATCTATCTATCTATCTGTCTGTCTGTCTGTCTGTCTGTCTGTCTGTCTGTCTATCTATCTATCTATCTATTGTTCTTTCATCTATCTATCTATTGTTCTTTCATCTATCTATCTATCTATCTATCTATCTATCTATCTATCTATCTATCTATCTATCTATCTATCTATCTATCTATCTATTGTTCTTTCATCTATCTATCTATCTATCTATCTATCTATCTATCTATCTATTGTTCTTTCATCTATCTATCTATCTATCTATCTATCTATCTATCTATTGTTCTTTCATCTATCTATCTATCTATCTATCTATCTATCTATCTATCTATCTATCTATCTATCTATCTATCTATTGTTCGTTCATCTATCTATCTATCTATCTATCTATCTATCTATCTATCTATTGTTCTTTCATCTATCTATCTATCTATCTATCTATCTATCTATTGTACTTTCATCTATCTATCTATTGTTCTTTCATCTATCTATCTATCTATCTATCTATCTATCTATCTATCTATCTATCTATTGTTCTTTCATCTATCTATCTATCTATCTATCTATCTATCTATCTATTGTTCTTTCATCTATCTATCTATCTATCTATCTATCTATCTATTGTACTTTCATCTATCTATCTATTGTTCGTTCATCTATCTATCTATCTATCTATCTATCTATCTATCTATCTATCTATCTATCTATCTATCTATCGTTCTTTCATCTATCTATCTATCTATCTATCTATTGTACTTTCATCTATCTATCTATTGTTCTTTCATCTATCTATCTATCTATCTATCTATCTATCTATCTATCTATTGTTCTTTCATCTATCTATCTATCTATCTATCTATCTATCTATCTATCTATCTATCTATCTATCTATCTATCTATCTATTGTTCTTTCATCTATCTATCTATCTATCTATCTATCTATTGTACTTTCATCTATCTATCTATTGTTCGTTCATCTATCTATCTATCTATCTATCTATCTATCTATCTATCTATTGTTCTTTCATCTATCATCTATCTATCTATCTATCTATCTATCTATTGTTCTTTCATCTATCAATCTATCTATCTATCTATCTATCTATCTGTCGTTCTATGTATCTATCTATCTATCTATCTATCTATCTATCTATCTATCTATCTATCTATCTATCTATCTATCTATCAAACTTTTGCTTCTCTAGTTAAGTACAGTAGTTAAACTTTTTAATGATTTTTTTTTTCCAAACAAAAAATGAGAATTGTGTTCTTAATTTTTTATTATCTACTACCATTTCATAAAAGCACCGGAGGCCGTATGATATAAAAATATAACACAACCTCTTGTGTTTCATTTTCATGAAACAGTTTAGCGCGTGAACTTTCTAACACCTTTCGCTTCGGGGTGTCGAACACCCTGGTGTTTTGAGAAAAATTGTTAAATACGATTCCACATCTATGTGGAAAAAAAGCCATAAACTCATCCGCTTGATTCCCTCTGGTATCCTCCAGGAGAAAACGAACAGAAAAGCCTGAAAGAAAAGCCATTTGATTTTAATCAAAGGCCAGAGCGAGGGCAGAGATGCTCTTTCTATGGGATCGATGGTTGGGACGTGCGCTGTGTGTCTCATTGAGAAAGCGTCCAGAAACAGGCAGCATCTGCTGGAAATGAGCCACACGGGACCGGTGCATCAGAAACAACGCTAATCTACGACACGAAGCGAACGCCACAGAGACTTCACTCTTGTGTTTTCATTAAAAGCATGTGTTCACCAGCCGCGTATCATCTGTCTCCATCCAGAGCGACGGTGTTTCAATGAAATTTAATCTTCTACCTAGTAGACTGTGTTTTATTAACGTCTACACCAACCCCAACTCTAAACCTACCCATTACAACAATGCAAAAATAGTAATTATTGTAGTACAGTGTGACAAAAGTGACGCTCTATTGATGTGCGCATGCCCAGTAGCCACATCTGTCTCCCTTCTAGCCTTAACCTGTTACCCAGGGGGTCAATAACAACAGAACGGGAGATAAACAGCAGTGTGTGAGGGAACGAGAAACAAAGACGCCTGTGATCCACAGAAATGATTAACACGCAGATGGAGGATGTGTTTCCCTTTCGCTGTAGGAGGAATTGATGCTCAATTTACTAAACTAAACAAAGCACGGGTCCTAAATCAAGATAAACGAGCGTGTGTGGGGGAGATATAATCATATTTTAAAAACAGAAGAAAAACAAGCACATAAAGGGAAGGTAGCGTGGAGTAATGTGAACATACAGAGTAAAACTAGTGTAAGTGAAGAAGAACTTATGAGATATAATATAGGTTAAGTTGGTTTAGTTGATGCTCAGCAACATCACAATCAAGAATATGATATTTAATATATATAGGCCTATGTATATGTATGTTGCTCAGCATATGTGTCTGTTTAATTAGCTATTAAAATATAACTCAGCTATTAATTTGAGTTTATGCATTCTATTAATGCATGTTTTTGAACAGTAAGATTTTTAATGTTTGTTTTTTTTAAAGAATTCTCTTCTGTTCACCAAGCCTGCATTCATTTGATCCAAAGTACAACAAAAGCAGTAATATTGTGAAATATTTTTACTATTTAAAATAACTGGTTTCTATTTGAATATGTGTTAAACTGTAATTTATTTCTGTGATCAAAGCTGTATTTTCAGCATCATTACTCCAGTCTTCAGTGTCACATGATCTTCAGAAATCATAATAATATACTGATTTGCTGCACAAGAAACATTTCTGATCATTATTATTATTATTGTCAATATTTAAAACAGTTGAGCAATTCTTTTCAGGATTCTTTGATGAATAGAAAGATCCAAAGATCAGCATTTATCTGAATTTAAAAGCTTTTGTGACATTATACACTATACCATTCAAAAGCTTGGAGTATAATTTAAAAAAAAATATTTAAAATACATTCAAATAGAAAACAGTTATTTTAAACAGTAAAAATATTTCAAGATTTTACTGTTTTTGCTGTATTTTGGATCAAATAAATGCAGGCTTGGTGAGCAGAAGAGATTTCTTTGAATAACATTAAAAATCTTACTGTTCAAAAACATATATATATATATGTATGCATATGTATATGTGTGTGTGTGTAGTATATGTATGTATATATATTTCCAGCCAAAATAACTGTATACATATATTTAATAAAAAGATATGTACTTGATATCTAATATCTTAATATCTAATTTTTTTTATTAATATTATTACTATATATATATCTTAATATATGCATATTATTATTATTAATACAATGATGATGAGGATTTTATTGTTTTATATTTATTTATTAATATATTTATAATATATGTCTTTAAAATAATCTGTATTATTTTTGTGTATTATTTTGAATATATAGCGAGCACTTTTTGTTGGCTTTGCAGTAAAAATAAGTCTGTAGTGATATGTAGAGTGACTGTGATAAGATGTGAGTGGTGTGGTCTGCTCTGACTCAATCAGGCCACAATCAAGCACTATTCCTCCAAACTTTGTTCTGGATCTTACCCGTCTCACAGTTCTGCCCGCTGAAGCCCTGCGGACACACACAGATGTTGGGAGACGCGCAGGAGCCGCCGTTTAGACAGCGGCCGTCACACAGCGCTGCGGGTCAGAGAGAGGACAGAGGGTCATGTGACGGGTCAGGTGACGGGTCAGGTGACCGCAGACGGGCGCGGGGCTCACCTCTGCAGACGGTGCCGTTGCCGGTGTATCCGGGTTTGCAGGAGCAGCTGTGGCCGCCGACGGTGTTGAAACACAGAGCGTTCTCATCACAGCTGTGCTGTCCGGACGCACACTCGTCGTGCTCTACAGAGAGAAACACTGGGAGTCAACACGAGATCTCAATCAGCTTCATTCAGTCTGTACTCTGTCTTTCTATGTTTCCATCACCCGGTTATAATGCGCATTTTGAAGTATGGCATGAGAAACGAGTGATGGAACACTTTTGACCGCAGTGTCGGACCGTGTCCCAAAACACACTTGCAGCCAATCAGCATTAAGGGGGCGTGTCTAGTAATGATACACTGTAAAAAATCCAACTTTCGAAAAGTTCTACTACACTGCAAAAAATGCTTTTATTACTTAGATTTGTTGTCTTGTTTTCAGTCAAAATATCTAAAAATTCTTAAATCAAGAAGGATTTTCTAGACAAGTAAAAATTATTGTCTTGTTTTCAGTTTTCAGTTTTTTGCTCAAAACAAGCAAAATAATCTGCCAATGGGGTAAACAAAATAATCTTATTTCAAACAGAAAACACGAGTATTTTGATTACCCCATTGGCAGATTATTTTGCTTGTTTTGAGCAAAAAACTGAAAACTGAAAACAAGACAATAATTTTTACTTGTCTAGAAAATCCTTCTTGATTTAAGATTTTTTAGAGATTAAAAAATCTAAGTAAGAAATTTTTTTTTTTTGCAGTGTAACCATAAAAAAAGTAGCCCGAACAAAGAATTTTTAGTAAGAGGTCAGTTTAATTTTTTTTGTGTGAACCAAACAAAAATACTCTAAACATGTCGCTAGCAAAAGTTATTTTGTTTACCTTCCTTAGATACTCAAGTATTTGTTCACAACATATCCAAATGTTCTCCCAACCTTTCATATCGAGTCATCTGAACAAACAATTTTACATTGAACAACATTATACAAGTTCCCAGCATGCATTACAGCTTGAAAACATATTATGTTAATTATTATTAAAATATTATCATTGTTTAAAATTTTACTGGCTTAATTTATGCTGCTGCAGTTATCTGTCATGTGAATCAGAGTTCATATTTTTACTGATTTAATATTTGTTGATCTTCACCATGGTTGAGAATCGTGTGCTGAGGTACTGTATATGTGCATCTCATTGCATCTTGTTTAATTCATTTGTCTATCAGCATAAATGTTTGTCTTTTAAGAGGCAAATACTTCCCATATTATGTAGAAGGCTTTGAAAATAAACATAAATCCAAAAGAAAGAGGATTGTTAAAACAGATGAGCGTTGCTAAATGCTGAAAAAAAATCTTTGGTTGCTCTGGTCTTTTAACACTCAGTAGACTGATTTATATTCAGTAGATGAACTGAAGTTTTTAAGTTATCGGTTGCTAGTTGAGTGCGATAGGTTGCCTTATTTGTTTTGAGTTAGGTCAATATTTTTTTTTTTTTTACAGTGTAGAGAGAAGAGAGCGCTCTGGTTGAGTGCACAGGACGGATATTAGCAGATCGACTATAGATAGAGAGAAATGGAAGATCAAAAAAGAGGAAAATATCAGAGGAACAAGACATTAAAAAGAAGGGTTACGATCAGGCAAGACCCGTGTAAATATCAGAGCATCTTTCCAGCGCTGGAGAGAAACTCAAGGAGCGAGAAGGGCTCGAATCAGGTTGCTCCGTTTCTTCTTGATCGGTGAGTAACGTTGGTTTTGCATTGTTTCACACAACTCATCCATGCTGGCTTTTGTTTGAGTATGCTTGTGTGTCATCTTCGCTTGTTTCTGCGATCGTCACTATACCAGGGTTGTGTATGTACATGTGGGGTGGAGATATCAATATAGGAGCATCGTTTGGCAAAAATCACTTAGTGCACCTTTAATTCGCAAAAAAGTTTTTACGCTTGCTTTAGGTTGTTTTTGTACTCATGTGAAAAAGGTTTAATGCGAATAATGGGAGATGGAAACACATTTGCCGATTAAGTTCCTCCAAGCGCATCAAAAAATCATGTGACTTTCCGCTATGGGACGGCAAATCCTGACTAACCAGCGGACCGATCTCGTTCACAGCATCTGAAATGTTGTTTTGGTCGTTCTGAAATGCCTGAGCAAAGTCTGTCATCAAAGTATTTCTGTATAATTGTCTGCGTTCCCAAACAGCAGCATCCGCCTCCGAAAGCAATGACTGCATTTATTGTGTTTCGTCTGCTCGCTCTGAGGCGCAAGTCATTTATTACATATGAAAATTACTATATTCAGTGGCTTCTTCTACTTTTCTTAGTGATATTTAGTGCCAGTTTATCAGGAAGTGATGAGTTTGTTGTCTTTGACTCGTTGGATGGAAACAGTGCTTATTCATAAATGTTTTATGCGATATTCCAGTTTTGCGCACAAGTTAAATTCACAGTTTTGGATGGAAATCTGGCTAATGTCATCAAACCAACTTTATATAGAGATGCTTTTCACCAGTCAGTCAGTTCCTCACGGATACATTTAGGACATTATATCTGTCATTTTTCAGTGAATATCCTCTTATTAACTCAGAAATGTATTATTGTTACTAAAACCAAGATAAATAAATAAATAAATAAATACAATCAACTTTAACTGAAACAATAATAAAAAAAAGTGTTGATATAACTAAAACTGAAAAAAAAATATAGACATTAAACAAACATAACAGAAATAAAATTTAAACTATGAAAAACACATATAAACAGAAAATATAAAAATTAAAATTAATTCAAAATACGAATAAAACTTGATATTAAAATAAATGACAACATCATTAAAAAATGTTAATTGAAATGAAAATAGTTTAACTTGATGTACTAAAATAATTGAAATGAAAAATTAATTTAAAAAAATAACGTGACAAACATAATGAAAACATGAAAAAATAAAAAATTACTAAAACTTTAAAATTAAATTTAAAATGAAAAATATAAAATGAATATGAATAAAACTAATAGTATCTCACTGATACTAAAATAAACCATTCAAAACATTAAAATAATTGTTTTTACTCAAATTAACTGAATTGAAATAAAATAAAATATAAAAATGAAAAAATACAAACTATCTAGACATTTAAAAAACTAAGAATGACAAAAACTCACAACAAAATAACGAAAACCTTAACTAGAATTAAAATGAAAACAGAAAATATAAAATAAAAACTAATTCAAATATGAATAAACATATAACAATATCGCAATTATATTAAAATAGGCCATAAAAATTATGTGAAACAAAATAAACCTTAACTTAATTGAAATAAAATATTTTAAAACCTCTCAAACTTATTTAATTTAATCTAGTTTCCAAGGCAACATTTTCATTTACATTTCATTTAACTTGATGGAAAAAAAATTATTAAATAAACTATGAAAACAATTTATGTAAAAACACTAATAAAAATGACAAAAACACAACAAAATAAATAATAAAAAACTTAAAATGAAGAAAATATTAAATTAAAATATTAATAAAAAACATAACAGTGTCTCATTACTACTAAAACAACACTGTACAAGCAGAAAGCTGTAGATGTGTTTTCTCCTGCCCTCCAGCTGACCTGAGATCTGTTTCCAGGAGGAATTGTGGGATACATTCATCTCTGAGATTTCATAAACTCCTCCAGCAGAAATAAACACAAATGAGGGAATAATTACAGCGTGAGCTTTCATTTCTACACTCAAACACAAGCGATCTGAACCTGGAGGATGGTTTAACACAAATATCATAGTTTCTGTTGCACTGCAGAGCGAGTATCAGTCTTTACCTGCTGGTGGAAATATGAAGAATATTTGTGTGATGAGGATGTTATTGCTGATATAATCAAGCGCAGTAATGCTGATCTGGATAAAAGGTCTGTTTGTATGAGAGAGTACGATCTGACATTCTTCTTATTATCAAAACTGTATTCAAACAGCATAAATCAAATTCCCTTCAAAACTGCAAACAGAATCATGTTGGGTTTCTTCTTCTTCCATAACTGACTCTATTTGAGAAAACGTACTGACCATGAAACTCACTCACTTTATTTATTTGTTTATTTTCTTATGCAGTTTTTTTTATTTTTTTTTACAGGGACAGTAATAGAAAATGATACTTTAAAAAAACTTTTTATTTATTCATTTTTCAGTTTTGCATTTTTACTTTTTTTTTTTTTAAAGGAATAGTCTTTAAAAGAAAAGGATGCAATATTTATTTTTAATAGCATGATTGATTGATTGATAGTTTTGCTTTAATAGGAACAATATGAAAAGAAAAGGATGCAGTATTATTTATTTATTTAGCCTTTTTTAACAGGGACAATAAGCAGTACAGTATTCAAAAAGAGACAGTATGAAAAAAAGAATACAATATTTATTTATTCATTCCTTTTTATTTTAATTAATTTAGTTTATTTATTTATCTATCTATCTATTTACTTATTTGACAGTGACAGTATGAAAAGTCAAGAATGCAATTTTTATTTATTTTTATTAATTAATTATTTATATTACTTTCATTCATTCATTCATTGTATATAAAGAAAAGTCTGCAATATTTATTTATTTTATTTATTTATTTTTCAGTTTTGCAGGTTTTTAGTTTGTTTTTTTAAAACAGGGACAATAAGCAGTACAGTATTCAAAAAGGAACAGTATGAAAAAAGAATAAAATATGTATTTATTAATTCCTTTATTTTTTGACAGTCACAGTATGAAAAGCAAAGAATGTTTTTTTATTTTTTTATTTATTCATTTATTTATTTAATTTTTTTTTTACAGGGACAGTATGAAGAGTAAAGAATGATTTTTTTTTATTATTATTTATTGTTTTTTTTGTTTTGTTTTTTTAACAGGGACAGTACGAAAAGTAAAGAATGTTATTTATTTATTCATTTATTTTTTTTACAGGGCCAGTATGAAGAGTAAAGAATGATTTTTTTAATTATTATTCATTGTTTTTTTTGTTTTGTTTTTTTAACAGGGACAGTACGAAAAGTAAAGAATGTTATTTATTTATTCATTTATTTATTTATTTATTTACAGGGACAGTATGAAGAGTAAAGAATGATTTGTTTTTTTTATTATTATTTATTGTTTTTTTTGTTTTTGCTTTTTTTTTTAACAGGGACAGTACGAAAAGTAAAGAATGTTATTTATTTATTCATTTATTTTTTTACAGGGCCAGTATGAAAAGGACGCTGTTTGTTTATTAGGGTGGATGTTCTTTCTCTGTCTTCAGCAGAGGGTTTGTGTGTCAGAATATCTTGATGTTTTTCTCTCTAAAGCTCACACAGTGTTGTGGTTTGGGTCCAGCTGGTGCGTGACCCGGCGGAGCCCGTTTTTATTGGCTCTCGGCGAGTGTTCATTTTAGAGCACCTCGCAGGTGTGAATGAAAATGATATTTTTATTACATAAAATGCCTTCAGAGCTGTGATGAGTCCTCTAATTAATATAAAATCAGAGGGAAACGAACACTGGCTTCATCTCATTTCCCATCATTACTACATTCACCAGAGCCAAGAACTGACCACGTCCCGTGTGTCTGCTTTACATCCATTAAAGAGTCCAATCATAAACAGAGATAGAGCAAAACTATAAAAACATACTGTAACTTTCAGAATAAAGCTGAAATAATATCAAATATGAAAACTAAATTTTGCTTTGGCAAACAAACTGAAATAAGTTGAAGTACTAATTTCACAACTACAACTAAAATAAATAAAAACTCTCTCTCTCTCTCTCTCTCTCTCTCTCTCTCTATCTCTATATATATATATAACAGTTAAAAACAATACAAATGACAAAAGCAAAATGACAACAACAACAAAAATAATAATAAAAACTGAAAATCTAAATCAAAATATTAATATAATATAATGACAAAAAGAGATGAGAATGAAAGTTTTGTAAGATTTGTTGTTTTCTGATAATATATTTCAGAGAATATGTCTTGAATTTAATTTGTTTTATTTACACTTTTGACAAACAGTTTTTTTTCTTGTTTTAAGCATAAATCTAATAAACTGTAATGAGATTTATGCATTTGCCAAAAGGCATAAAAAAATAAACTAAATTCAAGATAATCTCTGAAAACAAGTCTTAATATCTTACAATATTTTGCTACTCAAGTAAATTGTATTATATATCTATATCTATATGGATATATAGATATATTTAACATAGGTATTTTTACAGGGATAATATGAAAATAATTTTATTTTATTTTATTCAGTATTTATTTTATTTGTATATTCATTCATTCTTTTTTGCACTTAATTTTTTAACAAGGACAGTATGAAAAGGATGTAAATGTTTTTATTTATTTATTCATTCATTCGTTTCATTTTTTTTACAGCAGAATTATGAAATGAAAGGGATGCTATTTCTTTATTTTTCATTCATTCAGATTTTTTTAACAGGGGTAGTATGAAAAGAAAATGGAATTTAATAATTCAAATATATATTGTATACAGTATATATATTACTATTAACTTGTGTGTGTGTATATATATATATATATATATATAAGAAGTCAATCATAAAAAAGAGATCTGAGAGTTTGATATGAGTATAAAACCGTTCCATCACTTCCTCTCAAGTCTAAAGAAGCATGCTCAGATGCTTTAGATTCAATCAGTGTAATGTTAATATTTGCGCTGTATTTGTAGTATTTCTCAGCTCTAGGAAGCACTGCGTCACTCTAAACCGGCCTGAAAGCCACCAGTGTCGTTCAGAGCATGTCCTGACTTACATTTCACTCAAGCAGACTGAAAATGACAGTTTCTTTTTTTTTTTTTTTTTGGCCTGTCAGTAGCACAGATAACACATGACAGTACATATGCGTGGCTATGCTATCATCATTCACAGCCTTGTTTCTTTTTTTTTTTTTTTTTATTAAATATATTTATTTATTTATTTATTTTTTATTTTTTTTTTTTATATTAATTAATTAATTTAATTTTATATACCCTTTTACTTAACCACACTGTGACAGACAAGACCAGGGGACAGAGAAAACAAGAGAGAGAAAGAAGAAAGGAAAAAAAATAAATAAATAAAGACTGCAGCAACAACCAACATCTGTATGAATCATAATAAATTCTAAATGTTAAATGTTATTGAGCAGCACACATAACTAATATTACAAAATAAGTTTTGAAGCAACAGCAGATCAAGACAATGTGTGTCTGTGAGCACCTGTTTTTACACCAATGTGAATGCTTGAGTGTACACCTGTGTGTGTGAGCGCGCTTGTGTTCATAAGGTTCCTCCATGTAAATGTTTAATAGTGTGTGTGGGGAACAACAGCCCCATCCCGCAAGGCATGAAGCAGGCACGGAAAAGACCCGGGCCCCAAACATCCGGAGGCCCCCGAGGGCACGGGACCCCCAGGAGAACCACCGCAGGGACAACCGCGGCCTCCACCCAGAAAAGGGCAGAGGAGAGCCCGAAGGTGGGACCTCCGACAGCCACAGTGTAGACGCCCCAGGGTGCCGTGGCGGCAAGCCCGCAGGCTCCACCGGCAGCCGACCACACCAGGGCGGACCGGGCCCTGGGCCCGGAGACCCAAAGGCCCCCCACCCCACAATTGGGGCCCAGCAAGGCCAGTAGGGCCAGGCCCCGCCAATCGACCGCCGAGAGTGGGCCGGCGCTCGCCCGAGCATCCTGCCCCGGTGTGAGAAATCACCAACGCACCGGCGGCATCCTCCACCGGCAGGGCATGGTGGTGGGGTGGGGGTCGACTAAGATGATGAGTGAGGTGGAGTCTAAGGCCCGACCTGACACATAGACGTAGACGACAAGCACACATATACACAAGCATATGTTCCCACCCTCATGCACGCAAACGAATAATCACACCCTCTCCCCACATGTAGACACACAAAAATGGACAAGGTACCCACACTCACACTCCCCATATGCACTCTATACTCCTAGGTCCAGGCACCACCACCCCCAGAGGGGTAGTCAGCGCCCGATCCCGGAGCTGAACCCCCTTTGCTCCGGTGTGGGGACAGGAAGACCACCCCGGTCCCCGCAGCAGCAGAGAAAATCAACAGCCCAGACCCCGACCGGGCGGCCAGCTCATCCTCACAGCCCCCGGCCCCAGACAGAGAACAGAGAACAGGGGTGTGAGAAAATAATTAAAAAAAAGACCCCATGCTTCACCCCACCCGCTCAGATGTAGTGTTGGTGTATGTTGTTCTAAGGTGCTTTAAAACAGGGGTGCTTTAAAACAGGGGAGGGGCACCCTCCACCAGCTTGTGTCAGCTCGTCCCCTCCCTAGAGCCCTCAATGTCTATGTGCAACTTAAAATTGAGAAGTGGGCACTGGCACCAGAGGGAAGGCTGAATGAACAGACCGCCCTCCGGATGCCATTCAGTGTGCCCACCCCCAAGGCCCTATATGTATGTGTCATGTGACAGTAAGTAATGAGAATGTCTAAGCTGTAATGTGTAATTGAGATGCAGGCGGCCACGAGGAGACAGAGGAGTACCACCTCCCCCGCATCCCAGCGACGCACCCGCACCTCAAAACCCTACCTATGTGTTGGTGTGATGGAGCGGGAGAAGTGAAGCCTTAGGGATGGGGAGGAAAGCATCAGAGGGGGCAAAATACCCCCCCCTCTGGAGCCAGCTCCCCTGCTGACCCCCATAGGCACCCCCGTTACCCCAAATCTGCCCAGGGCAGGCCCATCCAGACCAGGGCCCATGGCAGCCCGGGCGGCCCACCAGACCCCACAGCAGAGGAAAAACTACCCCACCCCATCATCCAGTCAGTTCCCAAACTACATAAGACAATAAGACTCCCAGGTAAAGCCCGTTAACCCTGCCTCTATTGGACCCCCCCCCCCCCCCCCCTGCGGAGGCACCGATGCATCGAAGACCCCCACACCAGAGCCGGGCCCAAGCGCATGCACCAACCCATGCTCCCGGCGGCACACCAACCAGGACCCAAGCCCCCCAGGCCCAGCCGTAACCCCAACCCGGAGGCAGAGCGCCCCCAGATCCCCAAACCCCCCCCCCGGACCAACCCTGGAACAGTGCGGCCGCCAGGCTGGCAACCTACGTCCGCCGGCACAGGCATCCCCAGCAGCGCCGCATGCCGCCGCCAGAGAAACAGCATCCAAGAGTCACCAACACCCCATCCAGGCCAAGGCCGCAGCCCCAGCGCCGAACCCCCCAAGACACCCACCCCAACAACAAAAACCACAGCCGGACAGATTCGGGACCCCCACCCACACTAGGTGATGGAGCTGATCAAAGGAGCCCAGAGAGATTGATCTAATGTGTCAGCAGAAGCTGTTTCAAGGCTAATATAATCCCACAAATAATCTCTATATTGGTTGATATTAAGATTATTTTTATTTTTCCAGTTCATGAGGACAGTCTTCTTAGCAATGCATAGGGCAGTGAAAGCCATGTGGATTGTGTTATCTTCTGTAGTGACACCATCTAGGTTGCCCAACAAGCAGACTAAAGGAGAAGCTGGAATAGAGCATTTAAAATGACAGTTTCAATCCCAAAGAGATGAATGCAGCAGACTGCATTATCACCCCCCCCCCCCACACACACACACACACACTCACACTCACACTCACACACACACACACACACACACTCACACTCACACTCACACTCTCTCACACACACACACACACACACACACACACACACAGATGAGAGGATGAGCTGAAGGTCAGAGGCGTCACACCTGTGTGTGGATGGAGACACTGCTGTGCGTCTGTCATTCATGCAGCCTGCAGATAAACAATCAATTATGTACAGGCAGTCATGAGGGACGCCTGTACATAACTGTGCTGTAACATCTGTCTGCGCCGCAGCGGCCTCAAATCACACGCATGCTTTCATCTTAAAAACAATTCTGCTGATCTGCAAAAAAAAGCCATAATATTATCTCATTTGATGATGCTGAATTCAAAAATGGCAATAAAAAAAGTCAATTTTTTCACAAATAAGTTTACGATTTTTTTTATTATATATGTGTCAGCTTTAAAGCACTTTTTTCATTTGTACTGCATTGAGAAAAAACAAAAAAACAAGGTCAATATGAAAAGACAAGGATGCAATTTTTATTTAATCATTTTAAATGCATTTTTTTGCATTTTTAGTTTATAGGTTATTTTTATTTATTTATTTATATTGAACAGGGATAGTATGAAAAGGCTGTCATTTTTTATTTATTTTTATTTATACATTTTACTTTTACTGTGACAGTATGAAAACAAAATACTTTATTTATTCCTTCATTCTCTTTTATTTTTGCATTTTTACTTTTTTTGTTTGTTTTTTTAACAGGGACAGTACGAAAAGATATGATGCAATTTTTTTATCTATTTATTTGTTATTTTTCTGTTGCATTTTTGCCTTTTTTTTACATTATATATGTTTTACAATATATATGTATCAATTATATACAGAGTCATTTGAGTGGAAATGGAGTGGAATGTTCAAATACTCCATTTAATGTCAAAGAATAAAATAATCTTTGGATGCATTAATAAATCCACAGATGCAGCAGAAAACATCTGGATCATGTTTGCATTTTCTTCTGTCACGGCCATAATTCTGACCTTGAAATCAGGATCAGGCATCAAATAATGTCATAATGAGACATCAGGCTGAGAATTGAGCAGATAGTAATCTGGCCCAGATTCAGAGGAATCATGTGTTTTTACATTTAGTCATTTAGCAGATGCTTTTATCCAAAGAGACTTACAAATGCAATCAAAACCAACAAAAGAGCAACGATATGCTCTTCTTGTGCTATAACAAGTCGCTGAGCGCAGTACACGTAGCAAGGTTTTTTTTAATTATATATTAAATTAAAAGAAAACAAATAGATAGAATACAAAAAGAATAGAGAAGCTAGCGTTGATTTTTTTTTTTTAAAGAAAACCAGCAGTTAGTAAATGAATAGAGTGCAAGTCTAAAAGAGGCATAAGAGGTATTTTTCTGCTGATTAGGAAATACAAGACTTCATCACCTAAAAATGCTACGAAATGCATCATATTTAGTGAGAAATTGACACTGTTGTTGAGCAAAACACACTATTTGTGAAATCAGCAGAAATGACTAAGAAACGTATTGTATTTCCTTCAGCAGATGTGATGTAATCATCAGTAAACGTGATCTTTCTGCGGTATAAAGCATGTGTGCATCGGCTGCAGTCGTTGTGTCACACACAGAAGTCACATGAGTGGCGTCTTAAATGAAAACAAGAATTCCAGACTCACAGTTACTGGTGTCGCCTCACGCAGAGACCCACGGAGCAAGAGCTCTGGAGATGACATTCAGCTCTCCTGCACTGATGCTGCTCAACCAACGCTGGTTAAACTAGTTCAGAAAGTCAGCACTTATAAATAACTAACTAACATAAAAATAAATTCAACTATTTAGAATTTTTTTAAAAGAATAAAAATGAAAAAAAGCACATAAAATTACTAAAAATTCCAACAGAATTAAAAGAAAAACTGAAAAAAATAAAATAAAATTAAAACTATTTAGAAAATATTTAAAAAATAAATGACAAAAGTACATAACAAAATTACTAAATACCAAGTGAAATAAAACTAAAAAAAAAAAAAAATGTATTTAAACTCTTTAGAAATATAATAATAATAATAAAACAAATAAAAATGACAAAAGCAAATAACAAAATTACTAAAAATGTCAAGTGAAATAAAACTAAAACCAAAATAAAAAATAAATTAAAACACTTTGGGAATATTAAAAAAAATATATAATAATAATAAAATAAAATCAACAAAAATAACAAAATTACTGAAGTAAAAAATAAATTAAAACTATTTAGCAATATTAGAATAAAAATAGCAAAAGAACATAAAATTACAGAAAATAATAACTGAAATCGTAATAAATTAAAACTATTTAGGAATATATAAAAATGACAATCACATAACAAAATTACTTAAATATCCGACTGAAATAAATGTATTATTAATGTTAATAACCTTAATATATAATACTTTTTAAAAATATATATATAATAAATAATACTAAAATAACAAAACAAAACAAAACACATGATAAACATCCCTTAAAAAAGGACACATTTACTTGAGAATGAACGTTTTGTAAGATTTGTTGTTTTCAGAAAATAGATTTCAGAGAATATATCTTGGATTTGTTTCATTTACCCTTTTGGCAAGTAGTTGATGTTTTTTTTCTTATTTTAAGCATAAATGTAATAAACTGTAATGAGATTGATGCATTTGCCAAAGGGGTGAGAGAAATAAACTGAATATAATTTCTGAAAACATGTCTTAATATCTACCAATACTTTGCTTCTCAAGTAAATTTGTATTGCATATTTCTTTCTAAATATATTTACAAAAATCTGCAGTATTTTTGTATCATTTTATATATATATATATATATATATATATATATATATATATTTTTTTTTTTTTTTTTTTTACTACAAGCGAGACAGAAATACTGCAGATTTTTTGCAGCGCAGCATGTTGAATTGAGCTTTATGATTTGCGGCGTCCTCTCAGCTAGTCTTTGTCATCGTTAACCTTCATTTAACCTCCTGAAAGCAGCAGAATGTTCAATTATAAAGATTCTCCTCCGACTACAAGTTGTGCTCGATTTTTATTAACCTGAAAGCGTCTGAAATTTGGGTCTGAA
>CM041815.1:28872046-28877046 GCA_023376895.1 Aspiorhynchus laticeps | reverse complement strand
TGTTTGAGGCATGAGAGCGGCTCCGTCTCATTAAAAGTTGGGTGGTTTCGGGGCAACGTATGGGCGTCTTTTGATTATGTACAGCTGGCATGCATTGGGAGAGGGTTCTCATTTTTCATGAAGTGGAGCTCAAAAAGAGGGGGATGAAATTAAAGTAGTGCTGGGACGAGCAGAGGAGAAGTTGGCAGAGCGGAGCGGAGCCTGGCACCGGTTCGCTTTGAAACAATAGAATCCGCAAGGACGGAGAAACCAATACAGACGTACGAATATTCCCAGAATATCATCCAAAGCAGCTTTTTACATAATGAAACACCCTGGCAACACAAAACTCTCGAAAATAGTCTTGTATTTTCATGCATCAAATGAAACTGCAATCTGGTTGCTTGAGCGGCCCAATGCAGCCGTATTGGCAATGGCGTGATTCTGGGGCGGGACTTTCTGTTTGTCCCACCAATGTCAGATGGGGTCGTTATTTGTGCAATTACATTGATGCATCTGGCAGATGCTTTTATGCAAAAAGTGCATTCAAGGTGCATTGTCCATACATTCCCTGAATGATTGATGTTTAGAGTAGTTAATGTGTTGCTATATCGTTTCTAGGGTGGTCTGAGTGGTTACTAGGGTGTTATCTGTTGTTTTATTGTTGCTACAGTTTTACATGTCGTTGATATTGTTGCTAGGGTGTTTGGGGTCATTTAGGCAGTTGCTAGGGTGTAAATGTGAACTATATCATTGCTTCAGTGTTCTAGATGGTTGCTTGGGCATTGATAGGGGGTTGCTAGGGTGATAACATGTTGCTATATTATTGCTAGGGTCAGGGGCATAAAACACGGGGGGGGGGGGGGGGGGCACATATCTATCCTTATAAGTACGTATTATTTGTGTCCCCTTCAAAAATTGCTCTTGAATTTTTATGTTTATTGTCCCCCCCTACTGTCAGATGAAATTTATGCCCTTGGATACGGTGTTCTGGATGGTTGCTAGGGTGTTAACATGTTGCAATGTTGGTAAGGTGTTCTGGGGGTTGCTAGGGTGATAACATGTTGATATATCATTTCTAGACTGTTCTGGGTGGTTGCTAGAGTGTCAGTGTGTTACTATATCACTGTTAGGGTGTTCTGGATGGTTGCTAGGGTGGAAACTTTTTGCTATATCATTGTTAGGGTGTTCTGGGTGGTTGCTAGGGCATTGATAATGTATTATTGGGGTGGTAATGTTGCTATATCATTGCTAGGGTGTTCTGGATGGTTGCTATGGCGTTAACATGTTGCAATGTTGTTAAGGTGTTCTGGGTGGTTGCTAGGGTGGTAACATATTGCTATATCATTGCTAGGGTGTTCTGGATGGTTGCTAGGGCATTGATGGGGTAGCTAGGGTGGTTACATGTTGCTATATCAGGGTGTTATGGGTGGATATTAGGTCATTTATATGCAGTTGCTAGGGTGTAAATGTATTGCGATGTTGTTGTTATGTGTTCTGGATGGTTGCTAGGGTGTTGCTATGGGTTTACCAGGGTATTAGGATGTTGTGGGTGGATGTTAGGTCATTTATATGCAGTTTCTAAGTTGTAAATGTTTTCTGACATTGTTATAAGGTCATTGTCTTTATTAGCATGTTTTTATATCATTGCTAGTATGGGTTGTGTGGTTGATAGGGTGTTAATGTGTTGCTATATCATTGTTAGGGTGCTCTGGGTGGTTGCTAGGGTGGTAACATGTTGCTATGCCATTGATAGGGTGTCCTGGGTGTTTGTTAGCACATCACTATATCATTGCTAGAGTGACTGTCATGACATTTCCAAGCAGGGGGTTGCTAGGGTGTTAATGTGTTGCTATATTGTTGTTAGAGTGCTCTGGGTGGTTTCTATGGTGGTAATATGTTGCTATGCCATTGTTGGAGTGTTCTGGGTGGTTACTAGGGTGGTAATATGTTGCTATGCCATTGATAGGGTGTTCTGGTTGGTTGCTAGGGTGTTAATGTGTTGCTATATCGTTGTTAGTGTGTTCTGGGTGGTTACTAGGATTTTAAAGTGTTGCTTTATTGATTTTAGGGTTTTCTGGGTGGTTTCTATGGTGGTAATATGTTGGCATTGTTGGGGTGTTCTGGGTGGTTGCTAGGGTGTCGACGTGTAGCTATATTGTTGTTAGCGTGTTCTGGGTGGTTGCTAGGATTTTAAAGTGTTGCTTTATTGTTTTTAGGGTTTTCTGGGTGGTTACTATGGTGGTCATATATTGCTATACAATTGTTGGGGTGCTCTGGTCGGTTGCTAGGGTGGTAACATGTTGCTATATCATTGTTAGGGAGTTCTGGGTGGTTGCTAGGGTGGTAATATGTTGCTATGCCATTGTTGGTTGCTCTGGGTGGTTGCTAGGGTGTTAATGTGTTGCTGTATCATTGCTAAGGTATTCTAAATGGTTGTTAGCACATCACTATGTCATTGCTAGTGTGACTGCCATGATGTTTCCAAGCAGGTTTCGCAAACACTACTCATGGATCATTTATCAGGGAAACAGGAAACCCCATCCCAAACTGACACCACTGGTTGAGCCGAAGCGACATGTAGGGCGCAAAAACACGTCAGCAAAGTGTGAACATGAGAACTGCACCACTGCTCTGACTCAATGAACTTTACAATTTTCATACAGAGCTTTCAGGGTAAGCAACTTCCTGCAATTAAGAGCATGTATTCTCAGTGCTTCTGTAAGGCGCTTAATGGTCTTATTATTCATTTTCTTTTCATAAGCAACAGCTCATGCCGGAGCGTCGAGGGGTTTCGTATCCCGGCACACACAGAGACTGTGATTATGGTTGTACGGATCCATCTTGGTAAGTCGACGTGAGGCTGACAAACTCTTGACTGTGACAAGAGAATCTGACTGTGTCATTACAGCAGGGAGTCGACTTAATCACATGAACTGATGGATTCTGGGAATGCCGGGCTCTTGTAGCTCACAGACATTTTAATATCGATCCGTGCAATAGAATGTAATCCATCAGTACTCTCATATTCATCTCTGAGGGGATGCAAGGAATTAAATGTTAAAAGTGTTTATCAGTTTTGGTGAGGTGCTTTGGGATGCTCTCTACCGCAGTCGCGCAACTCAATCAATAACTCCACAAAGGAGAGAAATACAGTGCGCTCGGCTCTATAAAAGCTGTTTTCTTTTTTAAAAAGACCATTTAAAACCTTGAAGGACATGGAGCACTTCATGTTGCACCAATATAAATCTAGACTATCATAATAAAGACATTTATCTGTGGTTTGTAGGGTGTGAACCTGCTATATCATTGTTAGGGTGTTCTGGGTGGCTGCTAGGGCATTGGCGGGGGTGTTAGGATGGTAACATATTGCTATACCATTGCTAGGGTGTTTTGGGTGGTTTCTAGAGTGTTAATATGTTACTATATCATTGCTTCTGTGTTCTGGATGGTTGCTAGGGCATTGACGGGGGTGATAACATTGCTAGGGTGATAACATGTTGACATATCATTGCTAGGGTGCTCTGGATGGTTGCTAGGGTGTTAACATGTTGCAATGTTGTTGGGGTATTCTGGGAGCTGCTAGCGTGATAATATGCTCATATTGCTAGAGTGTTCTAGGTGTTTCCTGGGGTGTTAATGTTTTACTATATCATTCTTGGGGTTTTCTGGATGGTTTCCAGGGCATTGGTGGGGGTTGCTAGGGTGATAACATGTTGACATATCATTGCTAGGTTGTTCTGGGTGGTTGCTAAGGAAATTAATGTGTTGCAATGTTGTAAGGGTGGTCTGGGTGGTTGCTAGGGCATTTATGGGGGTTGCTAGGGTGGTAACATGTTGTTATATGATTGTTGGGATGTTCTGGGTTGTTGCTAGGGTGTTAACGTCTTGCAATGTTGTTAGGGTGTTCTGGGGATTGCTAACATGTTAACAGGTGATAACATTGATATATCATTCTTAGGGTGTTTTGGGTTGTTGCTAGGGCATTGATGAGGGTTGCTATGGTGGTAACATGTTGCTATATCATTGCTAGGGTGTTCTGTGTGGTTGCTAGGACATTGATATGGAATTGCTAGGGTTTTACTGGGTGATTCCTAGGTTATTATTGTGTTACTATATCATTCTTAGAGTTTCTAGGTGGTTGCTAGCAGTGCCGATCCTGGTCTTCTGGGGGCCCTACGCAAAACTGTGTTGCCGGGGGGGGTGTTACACTCCGGACACTCCGTCTCGAATCGCGCTCGAGAAACAGTATCTCTTCGTGGTACGCTTTCAGCTTTTTTTTTTTTTTTTTTTTTTTTTTTTTTTCAAACAAGAGACTGTACGACATCCACGTTACAAGATTTTTACATAGAGAGCGTGACAGCGCACCGCATTAAAATAAATGATCATTCATGTTTTCACAACAGCTGGCCAAATTCAAATCCTGCGTATTCAGCATATAGGGAGGATCGGCTCTGGTTGCTAGGACATTGATATGGGGTTGGTAGGGTTTTAATGTGTTGCAGTATTGTAAGGGTGTTCTGGGTGGTTGCTAGGGCATTGATAAGAGGTTGTTAGGGTGGTATTCAAGTCAAGTCAAGTCACCTTTATTTATTTAGCGCTTTTAACAGATTGTGTCAAAGCAGCTTTACAATATTAAATAGGAAAATAGCAAGCAGTAACAAGCAGTAACATGTTGCTATATCATTGCTAGGGTGTCCTGGATGGTTGCTAGGTTGATAACATGTTGCAATGTTGTAAGGGTGTTCTGGGTGGTTGCTAGGGTGTTAGCATGTTGCAGTATTGTTGTTACCATGTTCTCGGTGGTTGCTAGGGCATTGATGGGGGTTGCTAGAGTGATAACATGTTGCTATATCATTGTTAGGGTGTTCTGGGTGGTTGCTAGGGCATTAATGGAGGTTGCTAGGGTGATAACATGTTGCTATATCATTGTTAGGGTGTTCTGGGTTGTTGCTAGGGTGATAACATGTTGTAATGTTGTTAGGGAGTTCTGGGTGGTTGCTAAGATGTTAATGTGTTGC
>CM041815.1:28829546-28864546 GCA_023376895.1 Aspiorhynchus laticeps | reverse complement strand
CATATCTTTGTGTGTGTGTGTGTGTGTGTGCTTGACATTTTTTCATATTTTTTCATATTTATATAGTTTTATTTTTCAGTTTTACTTTATTTCAGTACGAGTTAAACTAAATATAAATAAGAATTGTTGCCTTGACCATCATTTTTTAATATTTTGTTTCAATTGATGTATATTTTATTTTAAGTAATTAAAATGTTTTTATGGTTAGTATCATTGAGATATTATTATAGCTTTTATTAATTTTCTGAATTGTCATTTTTATATTTTATGTTTTTTAATTTTAATTTTACTTAAAGTTTTACAATTTTGTGTCTTTTGACATTTTTATTACTTTTTTTTTTTTATGTCTATCAAGTTTTTTATTCATTTTTATTTCAGTTTGAGTTATTTTAGTACATCAAGTTAAATTAAATAAAGAAGAGAAATGTCACTTTGGCAACTAGCTAAAATGAAAGTTTTTAAAACTTATTTTATTTTATATAAGTTAAAGTTTATTTTATTTCAAGTATAGCAGAAATGTTTTTTAATGGTTTTAGTTTTAGTAAAATATAATAACCCTGTTTGGAGTAAGCCATTTAAATAACATTTCAACGTATATAATGAATGAAATGATAAATGATATTTGAATAATTGATAAGTTGTGATGTACTGTATGCACTGTGCTCTCCTAACCTCATGCGTACTCGCATTTCATTATTAGTATTTAATGTTGTTTTCTCAGTCAAACTGTGACCCATCGGAGCAGATCTGGTGTTTGGGGTCACGGCCGCAGTGAAGCGGGGGTTTGTGGTGGTTTATAGTGGTTTGTGTGTCTCCTTCATGCTGTGGGTGGCATGATGTTTTTCTATCTGCTGATTTCTCGCTCTATCTCGGGGCTCAGTGTTGTCTGTCTGCCGGCAGGAAGATAACACACGTGTGTTTTCCTGACAGACCTGCTGCTAAAAAAACACTCACCTCCCACAGATCTGTGGCTGCTGTCCCAAACACACACACACACACACACACACACACACACACACTCACTCACACACACACTCACACACACACACACACACACACACACACACACACACACACACACACACACACACACACACACACACACACACACACACACACACACACTCACTCACACACACTCGCACGCACACACACACACACACACACACACACACACACACACACACACACACACACACACACACACACACACACACACACACACACACACACACACACACACACACACACACACACACACACACACACACACACTCACTCACTCACACACACACACACACACTCACACACACTCACTCACACACACTCGCACGCACACACACACACACACACACACACACACACACACACTCACTCACTCACTCACTCACACACACTCACACACACACACACACACACAGAAGCAGAGAAACCCACGGCCGCTGGAGTCTCATAACAGATGTAAACGCTAGAGACCAGCACAACTACATGTGTTCAGATTCATCTCTAGATCACTGAACCAGGGTCGAGCAGTCAGGCTTAGAGAAATATGACCCTTAATAAATGTGACCCTAAATCAGCATATTCTCTTTTCATTTTCATTTTACATAAAGTTTTAGTCATTTTGTTGTGTGTTTGTCATTTATATTATTTTTAAAGTTATAAAAATTAAATTTTCTTCTTCTCATAATGTCATATATATATATATAGTTACACTTTATTTCCATTTTAGTATCAGTTATTTTAGTCCATCAAGTTAAACCAAATAAAAATGAATAATTTTTAATATTTTCATTTATTTCATTTAACGTTTATTTTATTTCAAGTAAAGAAAATGTTTTTTATGGTCAGCCTCAATGAGATACTATTATGGTTTTTATTAATATTTTTAATTTATTTTAATTATTTTTGTATTTTCAGTTTTCACTTTAATTGTAGTTAAAGTTTTAGTAATTCATTGTGTTTTTTTTGTTTTTGTTTTGTTTTTTTATGTATCTATATAGTTTTTTTAATTTTTATTTTAAGTAACAAAAATGCTTTTATGGTCACTATCAATGAGATACTATTATAGTTTTTATTTATATTTTTAATTAGTTTAGATTTTTGTATTTTCAGTTTTTACTCTAATTTTTAAGTTAAAGTTTTAGTAATTCTGTGTGTTTTTGTAATTTTTATTAGTTTTTGATTTTTGAGAAAAAAAGGTTATTAATTTTATTAATGAAGAATTAAATTTTAATTCATCAAGTTAAACTAAACAAAAATGAGAAATGTCGTCGCAACAAGTTTTTAATATTTTATTTTGTTTCACTTAATGTTTATTTTGTTTCAAAAATGTTTTAGTAATTTTAGTAATTTTGTGTGTTTTTGCATTTTTGAAAATGTCTACATAGTTTTTATGATTTATTTTTTAGCTATTTTAGTACATAAAGTTGATGAAAATAGCTGAAATAAAATACTTTTTCATTTTAATTTATTTAAACTTAATTCTGACAAAATAATACATGCATTTTGCAATTATTTCATTACATTATAAATGTTTTTTTTTCCAGAAACAGATTTCTATATAATGTTTATCATTCAGTGTTGTTCTGATGACACTTTTCCCGCAGGTCCAGAGTGATCAGTCACATGACTGTGGACGACTCATCTGATTTGCTCAAGAAACCATGTGACCAGAAGTGAGCGGTTATAAGCAGAGAGCATCATTAAGAGAAACCACCACTGAGATGAATGGAAATACCACGATACTGAGATATCCTGGTATTTTACCCTGTTAGCACACAGAAATCCCTCGCTGAGAAACATGCGTAAGATGTTAGCAAGGTTAAGTTCAAAAGAAGAGAAAGCGCATTGATTTCTTTAGCGTCCAATAAACACCTCGAGCTTCATCTGAAAGACGTTTCTCCAGCACTTAACAACTAACCTGCCGCTCTTCTGCTAATTAGCCAGTGTTTAACGTGACGGGCTTCAGTCATTACCAGCAGATCCGTCCTGTCAGACAGAAGAAGCCTTGAACGTGCCTTAAATAATCAATGAGATTCGGTAAGATGATGACAAATCAGCAATAACCTGAGAAAGCTGCACTGATGACTGGTCACAGCTGATACATCTCCTCACTGTCTGAAGAGAGGCTATATTCAAAGCAATAAAGTGAATGAAGTTCACTGATCTTAGTCAGTAAAATTCCCAGCTATCAGGTTATTTTACTAAAGCTGATGATGGAGTGGAAGTTGTGGAACAGCAAGTGGACCGGACACATGGAGAAGATAAAAACATAGCGTCATCGTCGCCACAGATTTGAGGTTAGTTTGATTATTAACTTGATGGATGTATATTGCTTGTGCTTGAGCAAACTCTATAGGCCTATATTCGCTTTTGGGTTGAGAAAAAATACGGTAGAAATATGTCAATCGTTTTGTGCGTCATGATGTTAGCTTATCATTTAAAGTCATTTACACATTATGGTTTAAAAACTAATTTAACTGTTCAGAGGCATTAAGAAGCGGGGCAGAATTTATTTTGGCAAATGCGCGCGTTAAGACAGTTTCAGCCTAAAACGCGCGGCGCGCACCTGCGTGTAAAGCACCTGCCTAAACTTGAATTATTCTTCGCGCCTTGAGCTTAAACATTCAAATACAGTTATGTGTCAAAATGCCCGTTCTTGCGAGTATCCTTGTAAACAGTCATTCGTGTCTTACATGAACATTATAGTTAAAGATAAAGCATGCATGTGAAATGTAGTAGGCTATGTGAGTTCCTGGAATTGTATGATGAGATTTTAAAGGGATAGTTCACCCAAAAATGAAAATACTGTCATTTACTCAGCCTCGAGTTGTTCTTAACCTGTATGAATTTCGTTGTTCACCTCAACATAGAGGAGGATATTTTGAAGAATGTTCTTAACCAGAAGGTTTCTGGTCCCCATTGACTCCAATAGTGTATTTTTTCTTTTTTTTTCATACTATGAAAGTCATGCAGCAGCTGTTTGGTTACCAGTATTGTTCCCAATGTATTCTTTTGCGTTCAACAGCAGAGGGAAACTCATACAGGTTAAGAAAAACAACAGAATTTTTTTTTTTTTTTAATTTATTTATTTATTTATTTTTTTTGGTGAACTATTCGTGGAAAGCAGCCTAATATTGCTGCCGTTGCCATTTGTGTCAATAATGTGAATCAAACATCGGGAAAAAAAAAAATCACTCCATGTCCTTGACTGAATCACTTTTGTAAAATAAGAATTAATCTATATTGAATTTATACAGTGAAGACTATTCAATCTATTTGTACATTTACTTTATACAATATAATGTTTTTTTATTCAGTGCTTTAAGTTTTTCCAAGTAGGTCGATTTGTTAAGTATCTTTGTTCTCTTGTCATTCGTGACTGTTTACTTGTCTTCAGTAAGCTTGGTTTTATTTTGTCTAGTACTATTTTTTGTGAAATTTCAGTGCATCAAAAATGTTTATAGGATACAAATTCTATTTAAAGCTATATATAATTATTGTGATGGGGGGCCCTGCAGTAAGTCATAGCCCCGGGCCCAGTGAGGTCTTAATGCGGCCCTGGATATCATAACAAACACGTACAGTCAGTCTCCGCAGCGTTTAAATGATTTTGCAATGTTTTCGTTTCTGTCAAGTTTTTACTTTCATCCCTCTATGCTTGCTTCTTTGTATGTCTTTCTTACTTCCAACTCCTTTCACTGCACCGATCACCTGCTTTACTACACATATAAACACAACACCCTATATCACACATCTGCATGGCACGACCATGTACATATACACTCAGCATTAACGCAACCACTCAGACCTTACAGCGCACACAGACATGAAGGACATACTCGCATACAAGCGCGTACACGCCCGCTCATATCTTATTTATTTGAGCATCACACGCAGCGAGCAGCATTAGCTACACACACACATCTATGGGTGCACTAAGGTTTGTCACATGGAATGTGAATGGAGCTGGCTCCAGAGAAAAGAAGTTAAAAATATTTAGCCATCTTAAAAAACTACAAGCAGACATTGTTTTATTACAAGAGACTCATAGATCTGCCACAGCTACAGATCAACTTAAAACAACTGAGTTTCCTAATGTGTTCTCAGCCTGCTATAACTCTAGGCAAAGGGGAGTAGCAATTTTAATACATAAAAATGTTAATTTCACAGTATTCAACACAGTTATAGATCCAGAAGGTAGATTTCTAATCATTAAATTATCTATATTTGACAAAAAGTTATGTATTGTTAGTATATATGGTCCAAATGTTGATGACCCCTCTTTCTTTCACGGTTTTTTTACCGCACTATCTGAACAACTAGATTGTGCACTTGTTATTGGGGGAGACCTCAACTTTGGACTAAATAAAGAAATGGACAGGCTAAGTACAGCTGGAACTCAGCGCAATTGGGAATCCACAAATATAGTTAAACAGTACATGAGCGACTATGGACTTTGCGATGCATGGCGTTCTCTCCACACCAACAGTAGGGAATTTACTTTCTTCTCACATGTCCATCACTCTTACTCTCGTCTGGATTATTTCCTAGTCAGCAGCTCACTGCTGAGTGACATTTCAGACACAGAGATACACCCTATAGCTGTCAGCGATCATGCTGCTGTTTCTTTAACTCTAGTAAACAAGAAGACCACTCCACCAAGTTATAATTGGAGATTCAATACATCATTGCTTAAAGACGACGATTTTATTAAATATTTTAAAGAAGAGTGGGCTTTATATTTAGACTATAATGACCTGCCTGGAACATCAGCATCTGTTCTCTGGGAAGCAGGCAAAGCTGTGATGAGAGGTAGAATAATCTCATTCTCATCGCATAAAAAGAAAAGAGAAAATAAATGTATTCAGGAATTAGAAGAAACCATAAAAACTTTAGAAGAATCCTACGTATCCTCCCAGGAACAGGAAATGCTGAAAAAAATATGTAAAGCAAAACTAGAATTAAATGAAATTATTAATAAAAAAACTAAATTCTTAGCACAAAGACTTCGCTGGCAAGAATTTGAATATGGTAACAAATCAGGTCAATTCTTAGCGAACCAGTTAAAAATAAATAAAGAAAAAACAACTATATGTGCTGTTAAAGATTTAACTGGGGATACAGTATATGACCCTGAAAGAATAAACAATACTTTCAGAGATTTTTACGAATCTTTATATTTTCCACAGATAAACCCATCTAAAGACGAAATTGACCAATTTCTTGACAATATAACTCTTCCGAAATTAACAGACAATCAAGCGATGGCATTGGATTCTCCTCTGACATCAGATGAACTTCAGGAAGCTTTGAACAGTATGCCCAATAAAAAGGCTCCAGGTCCAGATGGCTTTCCAGCAGAATTCTATAAAGAATTCTGGGCTACTCTGGCACCAACATTCTACAGAATGTTGCAGGAAACCAAAGAAAATGGCAGACTTCCACCAAATATGAATTCTGCCAACATTAGTCTCTTACTAAAACCAGGCAAAGACCCTGTATTGCCTACTAGCTATCGTCCAATATCCCTTATTAATGTGGACACTAAAATAATCTGCAAAGCTATCTCAAAAAGAATAGAGAAGATAACCCCTCTCATAATTCATTACGACCAAACTGGTTTCATAAAAGGGAGGCACTCCTCAACAAATACACGTAGGTTACTTAACTTGATAGACTATTCATGCAATAGAAACCTTCAAATTACAATATTGTCTCTAGATGCAGAAAAAGCTTTTGATAGGGTTAACTGGAATTTTCTATTTGCAACTTTACACAAATTTGGTTTTGGAAACTCTTTCATAAACTGGTTAAAAATATTATATAACTCTCCAACAGCATGTGTCAGGACAAATGCCCAAACGTCCTCTAGCTTCTATCTTAAGAGGGGCACCAGGCAGGGATGCCCCCTCTCCCCCTCACTGTTTGCAATTTTTATTGAACCACTAGCAGCAGCAATTAGACAGGCAACAGTGATTAAAGGCATTAAATGCAAGAATGTAGAACATAAAATTAGTCTTTACGCAGATGATGTGTTACTTTTTCTTCAACATTCACAAACCACTCTCTCTGAGGTAATTACATTAATAAACTCTTTCTCAAGAGTCTCAGATTATTCAATAAACTGGTTAAAATCAACAGTTCTTCCAATTAATTGCTCCTTCCAGAATTCTTCCACTCCACTGCAATCTGGAAATATTAAATATTTAGGTATTAATGTTTCTCCTAAACTGGCAGATTTGATTAAATTAAACCACATCCCACTTTTAAAGAAGGTAGAAGATGATCTAACCAGATGGAGGTCTCTACCCATATCACTCATGGGAAGAGTCGCCTCAATAAAAATGATGATTTTGCCAAGAATTAATTATTTATTTGCAATGATCCCAAGCAAACCACCACCTGACTGGTTTAGATCTTTGGACTCCTCCATCTCTAAATTCCTTTGGAAAGGTAAACCCCCGCGTATTAGCTTAAAAACGCTGCAAAAGACCAAGGATAAAGGAGGACTAGATCTACCTAACTTTTACCACTATTTCTTAGCCAATAGGCTTCAACACATTTCAGGGTGGTTAAAACACACCCTCTTAGATGAGCCTTGGCTAGATGTAGAACAGGCATTATGCAATAATATAGAGATTTCGGATCTGCCATTCATTAGCTCGATCAGTAAACGACACGTATGCTTTAAAAGCATCAGTATCAGCTCTTCTCTGACAGCATGGTGGGAGTTTCTAAAAATGACGGAGTCTTCACTAATCCCATGCAAACGTACCCCCATCTGGAACAATCCTGACATATTGCTAAACAACAATATGATAAACTTCACAGATTGGAGTTGTAAAGGTATTAAATACCTGGAACATATATTCGAAGGGACAGACTTTATTCCCTTTGACAAATTAATTAAACAATATGGGATTAATAAGAACAGATTTTTAGAATATCAACAAATTAAATCTATTGTAAAAAGGAAATTTAAGTCTAATCATATCAATTTACAAATACCACCAAGTGTGTCAGATTTTCTTAATCTCAAAACCCCCAAATTAATATCTAAAATATACAGGGCACTTTCCAATATAGATGAATCAGTATCACTTCCTATTGCAAAATGGGAAGCAGATCTATCAGTAAACTGGGACCATAATTTCTGGTCTCAGATATGTTTAAAAACCTTTGAACTGATTAGAAATCCTGGATTACAATTAATACAATACAAAATTCTGCATAGAGTGCACTACACAGGTCATCGGATGTTCAGGATGGGTTTTACAGCTTCTAACAACTGCTCACACTGTAAAGGCAATACACCTGACAATTACATCCACGCTCTATGGTTCTGTCCACCTGTTCAGAGGTACTGGTACAGGATTTGTGAAGACTTATCAAAGTGTCTTAAATGCTCTATTCCAGCCTCTCCTTTAGTCTGCTTGTTGGGCGACCTAGATGGTGTCACTACAGAAGATAACACAATCCACATGGCTTTCACTGCCCTATGCATTGCTAAGAAGACTGTCCTCATGAACTGGAAAAATAAAAATAATCTTAATATCAACCAATATAGAGATTATTTGTGGGATTATATTAGCCTTGAAACAGCTTCTGCTGACACATTAGATCAATCTATCTGGGCTCCTTTAATCAGCTCCATCACCTAGTGTGGGTGGGGTCCCGATTCTGTCCGGCTGTGGTTTTTGTTGTTGGCGTGGGGTGGCAATATGGGCCTGGGGCATCTGGGGGTTCCCTGGGGATGGGTTTCTTGGGGGTTCGGCGCTGGGGCTGCGGCCTTGGCCTGGATGGGGTATTGGTGACTCTTGAATGCTGTTTCTCTGGCGGCGGCATGCGGCGCTGCTGGGGATGCCTGTGCCGGCGGACGTAGGTTGCCAGCCTGGCGGCCGCACTGTTCCGGGGTTGGTCCGGGGGGGGGTTTGGGGATCTGGGGACGCTCTGCCTCCGGCTTGGGGTTACGGCTGGGCCTGGGGGGCTTGGGTCCTGGTTGGTGTGCCGCCGGGAGTATGGGTTGGTGCATGCGCTTGGGCCCGGCTCTGGTGTGGGGGTCTTCGATGCATCGGTGCCTCCGCAGGGGGGGGGGTCCAATAGAGGCGGGGTATACGGGCTTTACCTGGGTGTCTTATTGTCTTATGTAGTTTGGGAACTGACTGGATGATGGGGTGGGGTAGTTTTTTCCTCTGCTGTGGGGTCTGGTGGGCCGCCCTGGGCTGCCATGGGCCCTGGTCTGGATGGGCCTGGGCCCCCCGCCCTGGGCAGATTTGGGGTAACGGGGGTGCCTATGGGGGTCAGCGGGGGAGCTGGCTCCAGAGGGGGGGGTATTTTGCCCCCTCTGATGTTTTCCTCCCCATCCCTAAGGCTTCACTTCTCCCGCTCCATCACACCAACACATAGGTAGGGTTTTGAGGTGCGGGTGAGTCGCTGGGATGCGGGGGAGGTGGTACTCCTCTGTCTCCTCGTGGCCGCCTGCATCTCAATTACACATTACAGCTTAGACATTCTCATTACTTACTGTCACATGACATATACATATAGGGCCTTGGGGGTGGGCACACTGAATGGCATCCGGAGGGCGGTCTGTTCATTCAGCCTTCCCTCTGGTGCCAGTGCCCACTTCTCAATTTTAAATTGCACATAGACATTGAGGGCTCTAGGGAGGGGACGAGCTGACACAAGCTTGTGGAGGGTGCCCCTCCCCTGTTTTAAAGCACCCCTGTTTTAAAGCACCTTAGAACAACACACACCAACACTACATTTGAGCGGGTGGGGTGAAGCATGGGGTCGTCTTTTTTTTTTTTTTTTTTTTTTTTTTTTTCTTTTTCTTTCTCACACCCCTGTTCTCTGTTCTCTGTCTGGGGCCGGGGGCTGTGAGGATGAGCTGGCCGCCCGGTCGGGGTCTGGGCTGTTGATTTTCTCTGCTGCTGCGGGGACCGGGGTGGTCTTCCTGTCCCCACGCCGGAGCGAAGGGGGTTTAGCTCCGGGATCGGGCGCTGGCTACCCCTCTGGGGGTGGTGGTGCCTGGACCTAGGAGTATAGAGTGCATATGGGGAGTGTGAGTGTGGGTACCGTGTCCATTTTTGTGTGTCTACATGTGGGGCGAAGGTGTGAATATTCGTTTGCGTGCATGAGGGTGGGAGCATATGCTTGTGTATATGTGTGCTTGTCGTCTACGTCTATGTGTCAGGTCGGGCCTTAGACTCCGCCTCACTCATCATCTTAGTCGACCCCCACAACACCACCATGCCCTGCCGGTGGAGGATGCCGCCGGTGCGTTGGTGATTTCTCGCGCCGGGGAAGGATGCTCGGGCGAGCGCCGGCCCACTCTCGGCGGTCGATTGGCGGGGCCTGGCCCTACTGGCCTTGCTGGGCCCCGATTGTGGGGTGGGGGGCCTCTGGGTCTCCGGGCCCAGGGCCCGGTCCGCCCTGGTGTGGTCGGCTGCCGGTGGAGCCTGCGGGCTTGCCGCCACGGCACCCTGGGGCGCCTACACTGTGGCTGTCGGAGGTCCCGCCTTCGGGCTCTCCTCTGCCCTTTTTTGGGTGGAGGCCGCGGTTGTCTCTGCGGTGGTTCTCCTGGGGGTCCCGTGCCCTGGGGGGCCTCCGGATGTTTGGGGCCCGGGTCTTTTCCGTGCCTGCTTCATGCCTTGCGGGATGGGGCTGTTGTTCCCCACACACACTATTAAACATTTACATGGAGGAACCTTATGAACACAAGCGCGCTCACTCACACAGGTGTACACTCAAGCATTCACATTGGTGTAAAAACAGGTGCTCACAGACACACATTGTCTTGATTTGCTGTTGCTTCAAAACTTATTTTGTAATATTAGTTATGTGTGCTGCTCAATAACATTTAACATTTAGAATTTATTGTGATTTATACAGATGTTGGTTGTTGCTGCAGTCTCTTTGATGTTGTGTCTTCGGTTGTTTTCTCTTTTTGTCAGCAGGTATTGAAGCAAATTGTCTGTTTTTTTTTTGTTTTTTTTTTCTCTCTCTCTATCTATCCCCCATTCTCCTTTTTTCTCTCTCTCTCTTCCCCTTCTTTGTTGACTTTCCCCACAACCTTTTTTTTTTTTTCTCTTTCCTCTCTTCTTTCTCTCTCTTGTTCTCTCTGTCCCCTGGTCTTGTCTGTCACAGTGTGGTTAAGTAAAAGGGTATATAAAATTAAATTAATTAATTAATATTAAAAAAAAATATATATATATATATATATATTTAATTTAAAAAAAAAAAGAAAAAAGGCTGTGAATGATGATAGTATAGCCATGCATATGTACTGTCATGTGTTATCTGTGCTACTGACAGGCCCAAAAAAAAAAAAAAAAAAGTTCACTGATCCATTGATTTTACTCCAGATTCAGTCTGATCCCGAGTGACTCTGTAAGAATAAGTCAGAATACTATCTATCTATCTATCTATCTATCTATCTATCTATCTAACTGTCTGTCTGTCTGTCTATCTATCATCTATCTGTCTGTCTGTCTGTCTGTCTGTCTGTCTGTCTGTCTATCTATCTATCTATCTATCTGTCTGTCTATCTAACTGTCTGTCTGTCTGTCTATCTATCATCTATCTATCTATCTATCTATCTATCTATCTATCTATCTATCTATCTATCTGTCTGTCTGTCTGTCTGTCTATCTATCTAACTGTCTGTCTGTCTGTCTGTCTATCTATCATCTATCTGTCTGTCTGTCTGTCTATCTATCTATCTATCTATCTATCTCTCTATCTATCTATCTATCTATCTATCTATCTGTCTATCTATCTATCAGTCTGTCTGTCTGTCTGTCTATCTATCTATCTATCTAACTGTCTGTCTGTCTATCTATCTATCTATCATCTATCTGTCTGTCTGTCTGTCTGTCTGTCTGTCTATCTATCTAACTGTCTGTCTGTCTATCTATCTATCTATCTATCTATCTATCTATCTATCTATCATCTATCTATCATCTATCTATCTATCTATCTATCTATCTGTCTGTCTGTCTGTCTGTCTAACTGTCTGTCTGTCTATCTATCTATCTATCTATCATCTATCTATCATCTATCTGTCTATCTATCTATCTATCTATCTATCTATCTATCTATCTATCTATCTATCTATCTATCTATCTATCTATCATCTATCTGTCTGTCTGTCTGTCTGTCTGTCTGTCTGTCTGTCTATCTATCTAACTGTCTATCTATCTATCATCTATCTGTCTGTCTATCTATCTATCTATCATCTATCTGTCTGTCTGTCTATCTATCTATCTATCTATCTATCTATCTATCTATCTGTCTGTCTGTCTGTCTGTCTGTCTGTCTGTCTGTCTGTCTGTCTGTCTGTCTGTCTGTCTGTCTGTCTGTCTATCTATTCTGTTTTTTTACTGGGACAATATGAGGAAAAAAAAGCAGTAGTTATTTATTTTTACTTTGTATTTATTTATTTATTATGTATTCACTTGTTTATATATTTATTCTTTTTATTTACATTTTTAACAGGCAGATTATGAGAAGAATTAACTGATTCATTAATTTGTTCTTTTTTCATTTTTGCATTTTTACATTAAAAGAAAAGGGTGCGATATTTATTTACTTATTCTTATTTATTTATTTGTTAATTCTTTTTATTTTATTTTTTTCCATTTTTACTTTTTTTTTAACAGGGAGATTATGAGAAGAAAATAATGAATTTTTATTAATTTGTTTGTTCACTTATTTATTTATTATTTTGTTTTCCTTTATTGACATTATGAGTCCAGGGAGCCAAGAGTGCTTCACTTTCTATTGGTGATGGTTTCAATAAACCAAAACATGTAACAGTCATAATCACAGACTCTATGCAGTTCTGTTGTGACTCTAATTCTTTTAGACTCATTTCTGCTTACTCATCATCGTCTGGTTTGGTGTTTTGGAACAAGCAGCAGGTCTAAGCTGGTTTTTGACCAGATAAACCCATCTAGCGTGTTCCAGCATCTTAAGCCTGTTTCTCAGTCCCTCCAGACTGCAGCTGAATGGGCTGTAAATGACGATGGATTGCGGTCTGCTATTGGTGGAGATCTGCGTCTCATGACAAATGAGAGCCGCTGTCCGTCTGTTCTCTACGGGACGCTCCGGCTTTATGAATCACTGCGCTTCGTTTTCCGTTAAGAGAGTGCTTTATACAAGACAAAACAATTCATTAGGATTAATACGGCCTGCCAGAGTCCATTCGCTCTCGCTGCGTCGCCGGGAACTTTATTCACTTCACTGCTTTACCTGTGAATGCCAGAGATGCTTCAGATACAGAGTCATTGATCAGCTGTGAGAGCGACTTCATCAGACCACAGTCACGCTTTCACACGACTAGGTCATCTTATATACACTATATTGCCAAAAGTATTGGCACCCCCTTCTAATGAACAGGTTTGACTACTTTAGTAATTTCTATGAGTACAAATCTTAATGTTAAAGCATATAATGATATTCTAGGAAATTGTGTGCTTCTAATATTATAGCAACAGTTTGGACTCTTTTCTATTCTAACATGACAATGTCTCTGTGTATAAGACAAGGTTCAAAAAGAAAATGATTGATTGAGTCAGTGTGGAAGAACTTGACTGGTCTGCATAAAACCAAGTCCTAATCCCAGTTTAACACCTCTGGTGTGACTGTAAATGCACAAAAACTCATCACCAAACACCAATGACTTGTACATATGGGTTCAGTCATTTTAGACACTTACAAAACTGTTGCAACAGAGATGAAATACAATTTTTAAATACATGAATTATGTTCCCATCGTTGTTGCCACAGATTTGGAAGTGCATTTTTCTGTTCTAAAGAAGGGGGTGCCAATACTTTTGTCTATATAGTGTATGTACAAGTCATTGGTGTTTGGTGAAGAGTTTTTGGCTCAAGGTCTGCATTTACAGTCACACCAGAGGTGTTAAACTGGGATTAGGACTATTGCTGTTACTGTTGTTTCTAGCGTAGGCATAACAAGGCAACGGCATTACCATAGAAACCAATGCACATTCAGTAAAAACGAAAGAGCGCTTATGGACACACAAATCGGATATGAACAGTTGTGATAAACAGTGTGGACAGTCAGTTATTAAAATCAGATTCCATCCGGATATGCACAAAATCAGATCTGAACGAGGCTATATACAACTGGGATGCTTTGAGGGTGAGTAAAACACAGGCTAATTTTCATTTTTAGGTGAACTAACCCTTTAATGGTGTTAAAATGTAATATTGTTGTCCATGTAAATGTACTGAGTGAGTGTCGTGTCACCTGAGTTCAGTCTGCTCTCTATTCTGACTGTTTTCTGTCTAAACCGTACGATCTTCCCTAAACCAGCGTCACACACATCTCTCTTCATCAGTAATTACATTTGAGATTCAACTGCACTTTTACAGTCGCTGTCAATTACCCCCGATCACCTACAGGAAATGACATTGCTCGCCGGGTTCTCTGCCTCTGATAGATCTCATTTAAATGGCTAGAATAACTGCAAATTAACAAGGTGAAGTCGAGTCAAGGACACACAGCTATTCTGCAGGATTCAGACGCTTGAATGGATCGATCGTGTGAAAAACGCTGAAGAGCTGGTCATCAAGAAGCACTTCTGCTCTCAATCACTGCCATTCGGTTTGAGAAAATTCATACTTTTCAACAAAGACGCATTACATTTGTCAAAAGTGACAGTAAAGACATTTATAATGTCACAAAAGATTTCCGTTTCATATAAATGCTGTTCTTTTGAACTTTTTATTCATCAAAAAATTCAGATTTTTTTTTTTTTTCACAAAAATATTGGGCAGCACAACTGTTTTCAACATTGATAATAATCAGAAATGTTACTTGAGCAGCAAATCAGTATATTAGAATGATTTCTGAAGATCATGTGACACTGAAGACTGGAGTAATGCTGAAAATACAGCTTTGATCACAGAAATAAATTACAGTTTAACAATATATTCACATAGAAAACAGCTGTTTTAAATTAGAATAATATTTCACTATTTTTACTGCTTTTTTGTTAAAAGAATGCAGCCTTGGTGAGCAGAAGAGACTTCTTTCAGGATAGTTAGGTTTCTGGTAATTGGCAAAGTGGACACTTCAATTTTACATATTTTAATATTTCAGGAAAAACATTATTTTCATCATTAAATTTAATTATTAAATTCTTCACCATCCTTATGTCTGATATATACACTCACACACATTTGAATGAATATAAAATACCTTAATAAATATATATTATGAATTTAAGTAAATAAATTAATATTAATTCACTTAAATTAACTTACGAATCTTTATCATTAAACCTTTAATCACAATTCCTATCTCTACTAAAGAAAACATTATTGATTATTGGCTGCCAAGACCATTATACCATCAAAATTAAATTTTCTACAAAGACAAATTTTAATGCTATTTTTGTTTTAAAATGTTACACACTGGAACAAAAATATATATACTTAATTTTTTTAAGGTAAGTGGTTGCAAACAATTTATTTTAGCTACATTTAAATAAATTTAGTTGTCAACTAAATTTATTTAAATGTAGCTAAAATAAATTGATTGCAACCACTTATTTTAAAAACATTTAGTAAATTCAATTAATAATTTTTTTCAGTGCAATGTGAATTAAAATTACTTAGTTTTTAAACTGTTGTAATGTGTTTAAATTAATTAATTAATTAAAATTAATTTATATATAAAAAATGTAAATGCATTTTTAAAGTGTTACAATGTGAATTCAAATAAATAAGGAAATAAAAAAATGTATTACTATTTATTACTATATATATATATATATAAATTGAACTACATTTTGATAAATATAAAATACTTTAATATATATTTTAAACTGTTCTAATCTGAATTTAAATTAATTAATTAATTCAATACATTTATATAGTGCTTTTCTTGATACTCATACACTTGAGCTATAGTATTATTATTATTACAATAAATGAATTAATTACACATTTTCATAATGAAATGACATTAAATTCTTCGTAAAACAGGTTGATGTTTGACTGCCGAAAGCATGAAACCATCAAAGCTCAATGTTGCACATACTTTAGTCCCGTTGGTCTCCACATGATGTCCATGAAGCAGAAGCAGTTTGGTGTGTTTGAGATCAGATCTGCTGTAACTCTGAGCGTGTTATAATCAGCACGCTCTTCACCTTCTCAGTCCAGCAGTCTCTCCCAAAGCTTTATTATGCAGTAAAGCAGCGTGAAGCTGCACTGTTCCCTCGAGCTCACGCCCTACAACCTCCCGCATCAAATATTGAAACGGGCCCGATCTCATCAGCACAGACGTGCTATTTTTAACTCGACGCCAATGCTCATGATGCCTTTAAAGAGCCATGCACGCTTCTTGAGAGAGACTGGTGCTCCTCCGCCTGCATAATGAAGAACGCAGATGTGTTTCTGAAGCTCCGGATGCTGGAGACGGGAAGGTTTCGTCTCAGTCTCTGGGGTGTTTGGGGATTTTGATGAAATTTTGCATGTTCTGATTCACAACAACATCATGAGGTTCCTGACGGCTGTGGGACATTGTTTGGGTTATCCCATGAGAATGAATGAGGTGTTTGATGACCGGGCTGAGCGATATGATGATATATATGGTCTGATGCTTGATGGTAGAGATTCTCTTGTACGTTTACACGACAAAACATTGTTCTGTTTAGTACAACAGCTTCAAATGTGTCTCATCTGTCCCTCTCTATGTGCAATAATTTATTTAAATACAATTTTTAAATACATTTTAATAAATATAAAATACTTAAAATATAAAATATTTATATAAAAATATTTGAATTAATATATTTATGTTTAAAAATTATTTATATTTTATTTCTATCATTTAATTGATATTTAATTTACTTTCATTTAAAAGAGTTATAATGTGAATTTAAATAAATACATTTTAATAAATATAACATTTAAATAAATATTTAAAACTATATATCTATATCTATCTATATATCTATATATCTACCTACATACACACACACACACATATATATATGTGTGTGTGTGTGTGACTTTGTATACATTATCAATTTTAATAAATATAAAATACTTTAATAAACGTATATTTAATCATTTATATTTAATTTAACTTTATTACATGATAAATATTTATTTTTATTTTATTTGAATCTGTTTTTACAATAATGTCAGACTGATGAAAATAATAAAATGAGATTATGATTTTAAACTGTTGTAATGTGAATTAAAATTATATGTAAATAATATATAATTTATTTAAATATACATTTTTAAATTAATAAATATTAAATACTTATATACATTTAAATATGTATGTTTTCATTTATTTTAAATTCTTTAATATTTCTTTTGTTTTAAACTGTATTTAAAATATCAGTTTTTACACCAGTGTCCTACCAATTTGTTAATTTGTTATGAATCATCTGATCGTCCATCAAGATTACAATTTATGAAAAAATAATCAAATGAGATGGAAGCATCATAATTTTTAAAGTATTTCATTCAAGTAATAAAGTGCACAAATAGACATCAAAACATGATTTAATATAAAAATAGTTTTAAATTGAATTTCCAAATTTATTCCAAAATTATTTGATTAATACTTAATAATTGATATTTAATTATTTATTATTTATTTATTTGATAAGAATCCCCTGATCTTTTGATTTGAGTTGATCAAGCATTTTAAATTGGATTTCTAGCATAAAAAAATAGCTGGTGAAATTGATATACGATTGTGCAGCAGCCAGAGTGGTCTTTAATGAGCTGAAAAAAGCTCACGTTACCCCTCTCTTCATCAGGTTACACTGGCTACCAATAGCCGCTCGCATCAAATTCAAGGTACTGATGTTTGCCTACAAGACCACATCTGGCACTGCACCAATATACCTAAACTCGCTGGTTCAAACTTATGTGCCCTCCAGAAGCTTGCGTTCTGCAAGTGAACGACGTCTTGTGGTGCCATCCCAAAGAGGTACCAAATCACCCTCACGGACCTTTTCCTGGACTGTGCCCAGCTGGTGGAATGACCTCCCGATCTCAATTCCAACAGCTGAGTCTTTAGCCATTTTCAAAAAACATCTAAAGACACATCTTTTTCACCAGCACCTGACTAACTAATACTAACTTACCTATTCTATTTAAATAAAAAAAAATCCTAGCTACGTGTACTGTGTTAGTCTAACTGAGACTTGTCATGGCACTTGTATACTGTTGCTCTCTCGATGGTCTGATTGCTTCTATTGTCCTCATTTGTACGTCGCTTTGGATAAAAGCGTCTGCTAAATGATTAAATGTAAATGTGGTCGTATCAGCCAGCTCTAACTATAAAATGTCGCCCAAAAAGAGGATGTTTATTGCATTAAAGAGCTAGAATGGGCAAATTTGCGAAGCTAAAAGCAGATATGGTCCTCCAGCTAATGATGGAAAGCTCAGCACAGGTGTTGTGTCCCAAGCAGCAAGGTTAAACAGAAAGAGGTGACAGATGAGTGTGGAAGTGGGACACTGCCGGCGTATTCGTTTCTGGGTTACACATGGCTTATATTCCTGCCTCTTTATTTCAAAACACTTTGATTTCTTCCTCTCCCCTCCGGTCGTCCAGAACGGCGTCCCGCGGGATCGTTTAGGACCGTCCAGCTTGCTGTGTCTGATAGCATCTTTAATTATTCACATCCTCTCGTTCTTTGATAATTACCTGACCGGCCGCGCACGTGAGGTTATTTTTAGCCGGCGAGATGAACAGGTTTCATTAGAGATCCGTCTGAAGCGCGGGAGGTGACAGGGGCGCCGTGTCCCCAGAAACACGGCCCGAGTCATTAGACATTCACCGAAAGTAGGCCATCCGCGGCTCGGCTCGGCTTTGAGAGGAAAACCAGGATGAGGAAGGTGGAGGGAGACATTGATGACTTACTCACAGCCGTACGCAATAGCAGCCAATTAAGATGCCGACGCAAGACGGATTCCAGTCGTGCATCAATAATGCTGCTTGGTTAATTAGTCACGTGCATCAAAACAAACACAGATTACAGAGAATTCTTTATTTTTAGAGCCGTCAGTCAACTCAGAAATGTCACTGAATTAATGATAGAATAACAAGATGAGATGATTAATAAGTCAAACTAATCGCATATCGATCTCACAGATGGAAAAAGCATCAAATAGATGTCAGTTTACTATATTTCATATTCACGCAGCAGTTTTGTTCACGAATGCATATCAAACTTTACTGTTTTTCAGCATCTTGCGTCATGAGCGCTGACAACATTATATTTATAATATTGTATTGTATTTGCAATATAATTAATTGTACTAAACTGTTATATTTTATTATTATATTTATTTATAATATATTAATATTAATTATTATCAATATTATATTTATTGTTTTATATTAATTCATATTAACATTAATATAAATGTAACATTACTATAGATAATATTTAATATATATCTTGTTTTTTATGTAATACTAAATTAATGTTAAATTAGTAAATTTCAATCCCCAAAGCAGTATAATTTTAATTGTAACATATTACAATATTACATGAATATTAATTTTACATTATTAATAATTAACAATATTTATTATATTACATATTATATATTTCTGTAACGTTTTGTACCAAATTAATTATATTATTATTGTTTTACATTTATAATATAATTTATTAATAATTTTATATTTAATATTTTATTTTTATTGCTATTAATTTTAATACAATAATATTACTTTAATATTAATTTTATTTCATACAATTTATATCATGTTTTTATTACAATGAACTGTACTAAATTAATTTATTATATTATTTGTGTAATAATAATAATTATTATATATGTTTATAATGTTAAATTTATAAAAAATCTATATTTTTTACTTTTAATAATTGGTCACATTTATTATATTACACATTTTTACTATAATGAACGATTAATTAATATTATATTTATTAATATTAATTCTAAAACATTATCGTATAACATTAATATTAAATATAAATAATATTTAATATATATCTTGTTTTTATGTAATACTAAGTTGTGCTAAATCAATGTGTTAAATTGGTAAGCTTCAATCCTCAAAGTCGTATCAGTGCGACTTATTTTATGTCAACACTTCTGTGTCATTTTACCAGCAGAAAAATCCAATTATCACAAGAGGAGTCTTTATACACATGTCCTGGAATAATAATGTATATCCTGGAATATTAAGCTCAGGCGGCGGCTCTAATGCGGTTAAACTCCTGTTCCCGGTGTGCTGTAATCACGATGGCGCATGCAGATGTCACACCTGTTCTGCAGTAAGAGGTTATCCGGCGGATCGTTTGATTGACGGCTCACCTTCACAGTAGACGCTGTCCTCGCGCAGCGGCCGGAAGCCGTTCTTGCAGCTGCAGCTGGCGCCGGCGTCTAAGTTCACGCAGGCCGAGTTCTCCGCGCAGATGTTCTCCTCGGCGCAGAAGTCGTGACCTTTGACCCCAGACAGAGGAGATGCGTGTTCATGGATTCATGATACTTCAAACACTGTCACGCTAAAGGTCAAGCTACACACTGATTATTGTCTATGGACTCTTTTCACAAGTCATCAGCATCGTAAATCCTCCATTTAATTTTTTTTTAAATGTATGTGCATTTATAACACTATTAGTGCTGTCAAACGATTAATCGTGATTAATCACGTACAAAATAAAAGTTTTTGTTTACATTATATATGAGCGTGTACTGTGTATATTTATTATGCATATATAAATGCACACACATGCATGTATATATTTAAAAAATATTTACATGTATATATTTATATTCATATAATTTATATTATATAAAATATATTTAATATATAAACATAACATATTTTTCTTAAATATATACATGCATGTGTGTGTATTTATATATACATAACAAATATACACAGTACATGCTCATAACTTTTATTTTGGATGCGATTAATCGCGATTAATCACGATTAATCGCTTGACAGCACTAAACACTATAATTTGTATTATATCACCTTTGCATCAAATTTTTTAAAAACTAGTTAACGCTAATGCGAGGGTGTTTCTAATGCAGTGTCTATGGGAGCGACGGTAAATTTGACATCGTTCTTTCTTCTGACTGCCGTTATCAGTCTCTCTCAATTTTTTCCTTTTATTGAACATTGTGTAAACACTATGGTGGAGATTTTCTTCGGCTATTTGCGCAAATGGAAATGCAAAAACTATATTTGTGGTACTCTCCCATTCACTGCTCTTGAAGTTAACCCAACTATGACGACTTCCGCTGCCGAGAAACCCAGAAATGTGAAAAAGGTCCATAGTACGTATTGTAACAATAAGTAACTTTTCCCAGAGGTTTGTCGTTCAGAATAAAGGCAGATGTGCTTCCGTACCTCTGCAGACTCTGCAGCATCTGTCCGTCAGTGTGATCTGATCAGATTCAGCGCAGGTGAGCTGCGGACAGTCTTCAGAGCTCACAACTCTGTGCATCGTACGATCCTGGCAAAAAAATAAATAAATTGTCATGGAAAGAAACTGTTTATCATTATAGATAGATAGTTCTGAATGGTTGCTAGGGTACGCTGGGTGATTGCTAAGTGGTTGCTAGGCTGTTTGAGGTGGTTGCTAGGCAGTTGCTAGGGTACTCTGGGTTGTTCCTAAGTGGTTGCTAGGCTGTTTGAAGTGGTTGTTAGGTAGTTGCTAGGGTACTCTTGGTGGTTCCTAGGTGGTTGTTAGGGTGTTCTGTGTGGTTCCTAGGCAGATGCTAAGGTACTTTGGGTGATTGCTAGCGTGTTGCAAGGCTGTTTTAGGTGGTTGCTAAGTATTTGCTAGGGTACTCTGCTAGGCAGTTGTTAGGGTGTTGCTAGAGTACTCTGGGTGGTTTGCTAGGGTGTTGCTATGCAGTTGCTAGGGTGTTATGGGTGATTGCTAGGGTACTCTAAGTGATTGCTAAGGTACACTGTGTGGTTGCTAGGCTGTATTATGTGGTTGTTAAGCAGTTGCTAGGGTACTCCTGGTGGTTCCTAGGCAGTTGTTAGGGTGTTCTAGGTGGTTGTTAGACAGTTGCTAGGGTACACTGCGTGGTTGCTAGGGTGTTTCAAGGAGGTTACTAAGCAGTTGCTGGGGTGTTATGGGTGGTTGCTAGTGTATTCTGGGTGGTTTCTATGGTACTCTGGGTGATTGCTAGGGTACACTATCTGGTTGCTAGGGGTTTTTATGTGGTTGCTATGCAGTTGATTGGGTGTTATGGGTGGTTGCTAGGGTACACTGTGCGGTTGCTAGGGTGTTGTAGGTGGTTGCTGTGCAGTTGCTAGAGTGTTATGGGTGGTTGCTATTGTATTCAATTCAATTCAATTCAAGTTTATTTGTATAGCGCTTTTTACGATACAATCGTTGTATTCTGGGTGGTTGCTCGGGTACACTGTGTGGTTGATAAGGTGTTGCTAGGCGGTTGCTAGGGTGTTTTAGGTGGTTGCTAGGAATTTGCTAGTGTACTCTGTGTAGTTCCTAGCCGGTTGTTAGGGTGTTCTGTGTGGTTGCTAGGCGGTTGCTAGGGTACTCTGTGTGGTTGCTAGAGTTTTCTGGGTAGATAATAGGAAGTTGCAGATAGATACATATTTACTAAACATATACTATTTTTATATATTTAAATACTAATATGTATATATATACTGTATATATATTTCTGTCATGACAGCTCTCTGAGGGACTGGCATGGTATTGTACATGACAATGTTACTGTATTTGGTCTTGGCAGAATAAATCTGCTATGCTGCCACAGAGACTTGCTACTGCCAATACAACATGCTGCTGTGAGCATGTAAGAAATACTGCACTTATAACACATATGAATAACCCCATATAGCATACATGAATCACCTCGTAGCAGATCTCCACAGGTGGAGCTGGGGAAGGTGGAGGGTTTCTGAAGCACGCTGCAAACTGCTACAGCAAGCACTAGTCATATACTTAAATGTTGAGCAGTGAGCTCATTGGCTACCAATACAGGAGAGAACCAATCAGCTGTGCCATGTGATAATGATGTCATTATGTCAGATTGAGTTAGACCTATCAGACTGCGCCATCAAGAGTTTCATGCCAGAACTCATATATATATATATATATATATATATATTATATTTTTGTTGTTGTTGTGTTTGGAGAGATCTGTACCCTGCATTCAAACAGCTGGCAGAGTCCCGCGGTGGGATGATGAACAGCACAGCGTTGTCCCTCCACCAGCGTCTGCTCCGAAAACAAGCACATCACTGCAGAAAAACAACAACAAACACACACATGTGAACTCCTGCACATGAACACTCAGAGCAACACGCTCACAATGACAGTTGTCAACACTTCCAGACAACACTGGACCCCACTGACTTTCATAGTATGGACAAAAAAGTCCTTTTTATTTGCATTCTATTTAGTTAGAAATAAGCAAGACGTGACTCAGCAGAAACACAAGCAGCACAAATCAAACCTGCACTATTAATGTGAGAGAAAGAAATGCTACGGTATGGAAATTTGGAGCAAACAACCAACGATTACAAGACGTCTGAGGAGATAATTGTTCCCTAGACAGCAATTATTTCCTCCTCTGACTTCAAATACAACTCTGCATACAGACCAAACCTCACCGAGAACCTGTTATATAGTTTAAAATGAATCATTATTGCTGTTTGCTGCATCAGTCCTCAAATCATGCATTGTTGAGGAGAGTTTGCTGGTTTAAACGCACATTAAAAATATCTGCTAACATGACTTTTAACTCTTTATTTCATTGATATCACAATTAGGCATTAAATAACACTCTTTAACAGTAATTATAGTAAGTGAATTTGATAATTAAAGCTCTAGTAGATCATAAATGTCATATTATTTAATTGCAGGTTTGTTCCAGGATGAAGTTTGCTGGAGTAAATGAATGTAAGCGTTTTCCCGGCGCAGTAGGAGAGCGACACGAGCCGTAAATAGCAGCAGAAACGTTCTGGAGACAAATCTTCTGGAGAGACAGAAGACTGTGAGATGCTTTGAAGCAAAGCGTTTGCTGAACGGCCACAAACACCATCAGAACCGAAGCGAAAGCTTTATAGATGTCTGATGAAAACAATCTGTCAGTGCATGTCAGCTAAATTACCACAAATGAAATATTATATTCAGAAATGAATCTTTAATGTTTGTTTTGAGTGAAACATTCATCTGAAGCTCTGAAATGGAGTTCGAACCAGACAGTTTTACTTCAGAAGGGATGGAAAGTTAACTAACACTAATACTACTGTAATTACAGTACACCAATTATACAAGAGTAAACATGCTGCCATAATGAGATACATTTATAAGTTGTTTACATTTAGTCATGATACATTCAGAATGTCGTCAGAAAGCTTATATAATATAATAAATATATAATTTATATTATTAAAATTAAAATTACAGGATGCATTATTAAAAATAAAATTAACCAAAATTAAAATTAACATTTATTTATAGAGCACTTGTATAAGTTTTATAACATTTTATAATAAAATTATATTTATGTAAAATGATATACAGAAGAATTCATACATGCAAATGGGAAAATTATGTAAATATAAATCACAAATATAAATATATAAAATAAAATATTATATATATATATATATATATAATGTTAATATAACATAAAATATATATTAATAATATAATATATTTTTATAATACATCCTATTTATGGAGCACTTTTCAAGGTGCTCAGTTGCATATATGTTAGATTTATTAAAATTAAATTCTTATAATTATGTTTATACTGTATATATATATATATATATATATATATATAAATGAGAAATCATGATGAAGTATCATAAATAGTTATATTTATATTAAGTATCATAAATAAGTTAAGTATCAAAAATATTTATGTAAATATATGTAAATACATCTATGCAAATAATAAATATTCATGAACTGCATGCAAAATTCAACAAGCTCAAAAAATGATTTTATATTTTTAATGTCGAATCAGGCAAGCTTTGTTATATTTGTATGTAATATTTAATTTATAAATTATGTTATGTTTTCACTTTTTGTATATTTTTGCTACTCCTATGTAAACTAACTCATGCAGGGTTCAAATGAAAGAGGCTTGCGCTGCAGAAATGAGCGCTAACTCTGAAATTAGCATGGATATCAACTATGACTAATAATACAGCAGGGTCATCTTCACTTCTTAATTATAACTGAGTAAATCAGCTGTGACGATAATGACCCGTATCAAACACTGGGCTTCGGAGACAGCGGCTCATCAGGCGACGCTAACTGATTGATTCCTCAGTGCTGAATAACAAACCAGCCGATCTGTGATTGTGTTTCCACTTCATAAAGCTTGTACTAAAACAGCTTTAAAGTAATGTTTAAAATCAAGTATAGATTTGCATAACCCTTGCAGGGCTGCGTTTATTGGCTTGTGATAAATAATTGATTTGAATATGTAAATGTGCTGCTTGACACCTCTGGAGATGGAGTGTGGGTGTAGCTTAGCAACACAAGTGTGTGGTCAGTTGTCAGGCAACCCTGTGGAGGCGGTAGTATGGAGTGTGTGTGTGTGTGTGTGTATGTGTGATGGGAGAAAAGTGCTATTGTTGGCAATAAGGAGTGACAGAACAGACCATGAACACAGAGCGGTGTGTGTGGTGTTTGTGTGTGTACTGTACTGTATCCGAGTGTGTATGTGTGTGTGTGTGTGTGTGCGTGAGTGAGTGAGCGTGAGTGTGCATTTGTGTGTGTTTGTGTGCAAGGGGTGTGTGTGTGTGTGTGTGTGTGTGCGTGCGTGTTTTTGTGACATATGAGGACACAAATTTGTATAATGACACAGGTATGACAGGTATTACAAGGAGAAGGTGATTTATGAGGACATTTCCCCATGTCCCCATATTTCAAAAGGCTTATAAATCATACAGAATTCGTTTTTTTGAGAAAGTAAAAATGCAGAAAGTTTCCTGTAAGGGGTAGGTTTAGGTGTAGGGTTGGTGTAGGGCGATAGAAAATACAGTGTGTATAGTATAAAAACCATTACGCCTCTGGAGAGTCCCCACAATTAACAAAAACAAACGTGTGTGTGTGTGTGTGTGTGTGTGCATTTGTATTTTTGTAGTTGTGTGTATGTGTGTTTGTGTGTGTGCACGTGTGAAGTGTGTGTAGTTGTGTGTGTGTGTATGCGCGCGCATTTGTGTGTGTGTGTGTGTGTATGTGTGTGTATTTGTGTGTGTGTGTTTGTACTCACACTGGCATTCTTTGCAGCAGGTTCCTGTCACATACTCTGAGGTCGTACCATCAGGACACTCGAGCAGGGGGCACAGAATCTTCTCACAGCGGACCGTTCCATTCTACAGAAGAGCAAACGTTCAGTCAGTGCTGTTTACTGAAGATGAAGCTGTTGTTACACGGCAGTCAAGATACGCTTTAAATGATTAAATGATTTAAATGATACGTGATTGAATGATTTTACCTATAACGATAACTATAATGATAAGTATATCAATAAATATAATGATAACTGTAACTATGATAACTGCACTTATAATGATGATAAACAATTACTTCAATAACAAAAACTATACTGGTAACTATACTTACAATAACTATACTTATAACGATAACTTTATAATTATAACTATAACAATGACTTTAATGACAACTATAAAGACAACTATAACAAATAATTAGAATGATAACTATAGTAACAAAAACTTCAAGAATAACTGTAACTATAATACTATAATTATAACAATAACTATAATGACAACTGTAATATAGTTATAGTTAACGATTTATAACAATAACAACCATAACGATAACTATAACTGTAATTATAGTTACTATAACTATAACAATAAATATAATTATAACCGTCACGATACTATAACGGTAACTATAATAATAACTATAACAATAATTACAACTAAAATAACTATAATGATATCTATATCTATAATGATAACTATTTGTTAAATGATTTGCTAAATGAATCAGAAAAGATATTAAGATGCTATTAAGATTTTTAAAGAATATATATATATAGAACTGCATTATTTAATTCAACCTAGTCTCATGGCATTTATGTACCTGGGTGCACTTTTTAGCGAGACACGAAATACGTACCAATAACTACATATTACTGCAGTTTCAGTTTCCAGAAGAAACAAACACTAGAGGCAGTAAAGCTCCGACACCTTTTACTCCTTTTCACACAAATTTACAGAGTTTTGATTAATAAAGCGCACAATTACTTTAAGAATATCATGTTACGACTTCAAAACAATATTAATATGCTGGGAGATTTGAAAACTGATGCTTTCGAATGTTAGCATCGCACATGTCACATATCGTTTTCATAGACGGTAGGTTTGTTCGGTAGCTCACGGAGTACGGAGACGTACTTAGGAGGCGAGGAGCTCCGGATCGAATCCCATGTAACCACGGTTCGACAAAACAGTTCAAATCTGCATAAAAGGAAGTTGAAATGGCACGATTGCATCAACAAATACGTTTTTATACCAGTTATGCATTTGTTAACACTATCGGGTAGGTTTAGGGTTGGGTTTGGTGTAGGGCATATTTCCAACACGATAGAGCATTAACTTTTAGGGACAGACCCCGGATAGTTGAATTCTGAACCGCCGCAGTACGTACCTGAAACAACGCAATAAAAACACAGCAATACGTACCTATATCAACATAATAAAAACGTGCCAGGGTTCACGTATTTAACCTGTGTTTTAGCGCCACTCAGTGGACATTTCTCTTTGAAACTGCGGCGAAACGTGCAGTAAGATACGTAAAACGGTGTCACACAGAAAGTGCACAGAGGTACATATTTTTATGAGACCAGGTTGATTTAATTTTATTTTTTGAAATGGGCTATTATATAATTGGCGATTTTTTTTTTAAATGGGTTAGGGTTAGGGTTTAATACATAAATTATTAAAAAAATAAACATAATTCAATATATATTCTATGAAAACAGGTCTTTATATTTTACACTATTTACTTCTCAAGTAAATTGACTTTGTTTTAATGATGTTTCAGTTTGTTCGATATATAATGATGTGTTTCTGGAAGATAAGAGCAAAAAAAGACTCAACACAGTATATGACACAGCATTCAGTATATACATAAATCCATATTTAATCCCAAAATAGATTGCTTTACAGGGTGTGAAGGGACTCACGTCTCCCTAAAGCACGACATCTGTCACTTTAAGTAAAGTGAAGATAATGTTCCTTTCACAAGCTGTCCGGATCTCACTAAGTTCCTGTAGTTTCACTGGGACGCCTGTCTCATCCGAACCGCGATCGCTGTCTGTTTGGACACACTGAGCATGCTGGAGACCGGCTAGCGTCTGTCAGAAGAGCACAGGGACATCTAAAGATAGGACAGAATCCCTCCGTCTGTCACTTTGCATTCGGCAAAATATTCGTCTTACTCGCAGATAATAAATGTGTAATGAGTGAGAAAGAAGGAGGACAGAGAAAGCTTTCAGCGAGAGCTGCTTCACATCTGTGTTTACATTACGTTTGTTAGACGGTGAGGACGCGCGACAGAGGAAGGTGCTGTCGCGTTTGACCTTTGAGGTGACATGCAAGCGCACTACTAATTAGCTAATTGCAGACTGTGTGATTGGACGAGGAAACGACGTCTAGTCGTGTGTGCGCCACTCAACTAGTAAACCTCGGTTTATAAACTAGGGGTGGGCAGATTGATCCTAATATGTGACCCTGGACCACAAGTCATTAGGGTCAATTATACGAAATTGAGATTTATACGTTATCTGAAAGCTGAATAAATAATCTTTCCATTGATGTATGGTTTGTTATGATAGGACAATATGTGGTAGAGATGCAACTATTTGAAAATCTGGAATCTGAGGGTGCAAAAAAATCTAAATATTGAGAAAATCACCTTTAAAGTTGTTCAAATGAAGTTCTTAGCAATGCATATTACTAATCAAAAATTAAGTTTTGATATATTTAATATCTTCATGGAACATGATCTTTACTTAATGTCCTAATGATTTTATTTTAATGATAATTTTGACCCATACAATGTATTGTTGGCTATTGCTACAAATATACCCCAGCGACTTAAGACTGGTTTTGTGCTCCAGGATCACATATCGATAATATATCAATACCAACATTGGTACTGGTATCGGATCGATACCAGCCTGATGAGATCGATACTTTAGGTTAATTTTCTCTTCTCTACACTTAAAACATTGCTTCTATTGCATTAAAGAGTAGATGTCTGTGTGTCTATACGCCGCTCCTTTCACATCTGATATTGCTCCTCCTCCCCTCCCTGCTTCTGCTTTCTGCTGTGTTTTGTTTTCGTGCTATCATGTGACTCAGCGGTGCCAAGCGCAAACGGAGCGGATACTTTTGGCTGTAGTAAATAGCTATGTTTCCATTATTCTGTTATAATGCGCATTTTGGTGCCTCACTTTAGGTGGTTAACCTCGCTTTAGGTGGTTTTTGTACTCATGTGAAAAAGGGTTAATGCGAATAATGGGAGATGGAAACACATTTGCCGATTAAGTTCCTCCAAGCGCATCAAAAAAATCATGTGACTTTGCGCTATGGGATGGTAAATCCTGACTAACCAGCAGACAGATCTCGTTCACAGCATCTGAAACGTTGTTTTGGTCATTCTGAATATGTTCTGTTAACAAGGTCTGAGAAAATTAAGTAGAATTAAAATTAGCGCATCATAGCATTTACATTTGTATTCTTGCATATAAATTAACCTCCGACACACTAATTTATACAGTAAATTATTTATGATTAATTGATTCTCCCTAATACTTATCTTTTCTCTATTAAAGTTGCCTTTCTATAAATCCTATTGTCTGTCATATCATTTAGCTTTAACTATATTCACAATATATTGGAATGGTCATATAAATAACTTTGCAACACTATGTATGAAATAAATAATGTAATTATGAAATGTATTATTGATTATGAATGGTAAATTTAAAACAAGTTAGGTAAAACTTAATCTAAAAGTGATCTAAAAAGTCAGAATACATTACCTAAAATGAGTAACCTAGATTATGTTACTAACTAATTGTCTAATTTAACCGTATCTTGGTTGTCTAACTATTTATTTAACAGATCCCAAAATGTAAAGATTGATCAACAATTAACCGAGCCATTAACTATTAATAAAAGGGTCCCTCAGGGCTCTGTGTTAGCACCAACCCTGTTTCCAATTTCATTAATAATATTTCTCAGGTTATCTGTTGTCAGAAAACCTATATTTACCTATATGCGGATGATACTATTCTTTGTGCTGTAGGATCGTCATATGATGAAGTTTTAAAACAGGCACAGGATAGATTTAATAATATTCAAGAGACTTTTTATGACTTTAATCTAGTTGTAAATAGTACAAAAAAGTAATGTGGTTTGGGAAAAAATACAACAAGGCAATAAAGACATTATATCTTCAGATGGGGATAAGTATATTCATATAAATATCTCGGAATCTGGCTTGTTAGCTCTTTGACTTTTATTAATCACATAACTAATCTTCAGAAGAAAGTTAAATCTAGATTATTATTTTTTTGTGTATCGAAATAGATCTGTGTTTACCACATCAGCCAAGAAGTATCTTGTTGAAACCACTGTTTTGCCCTTGTTTGATTATGGTGATGTGGTATATAGAAATGCACGTAAAGGTGTTCTGGAGCAATTAGATATGTTGTATCATGCAGCAATTAGATTAATTATTAATCACTTTACAGAACACATCATTGTGGATTATACTCTCTTTTGAATTGGACATCATTGCATACAAGCCGGGAAATCCACTTATTTACAGAGTTCTGCTAGGCTTATTACCTGATTATCTTCAAAAGTTGCTGAAACCTCATATTATTACATATACAGTTAGATCATCTAATTATATTTCCTTGACTATCCCTAGAAAGAAAACTACTTATGGTCGTTCCGCTTTTTAATTAGCTTCCCCAAATGATTGGAATGTGCTACAAAAGCTATTGAAACTACTGTCAAATATTCCAGTATGTGAATTTTTATAAATGACTAGTGAGTGCTCTGACTTCAGCCTGTAAATGTTTTAACTGAGATCTTATTCTTTTTTTTATGTGCTTTATATATTGTAATTAGTGCTGTCAAATGATTAATCGCGATTAATCGCATTCAAAATAAAAGTTTTTGTTTACATAATATATGTATGTGTACTGTGTTTGTTTATTATGTATATATAAATACAAACACATACAGTATATATTTTGAAAATATTTACATGTATATACATTTATATATTTATATTATTATATTTTAGATTATATATAAATATATTTAATATATAAACATAACATATTTTTTCTTAAATATATACATGCATGTGTTTGTATTTATATATCCATAATAAATATACACAGTACACACTCATATATTATGTAAAGAAAAACTTTTATTTTGGATACGATTAATCACGATTAATCGTTTGACAGCACTAATTGTAATGTATGTTTGAATGTTTCTCAGGAGATATTAAAATTCTCCTGCCAGGCTGTTATTAAAAATAAGAACATGTTGTTAATTGACTTGCCTGGTTAAATAATGGTTTTCATCATGTAATCTATAATTTGTAAGTATTCCACCCAGCATTGCATACAAGCCGTCAGACTCACTGAACACGTGCAGTTCTTGCAGCCATCGGTCCAGGTCTGCTCCTCTCTGTAGGTCACTCCCTTCACATGACAGGTCCTCTCGCAGTAACAGGAGTCCAGACCCTTCATCTTCTCCTCGGCCAGAGACAGCTGCAGGAGAGAGAGCGGATTAAACCCCAAGTAAACTCACCTTCTGACAGAAAACAGACGAGGAAACGCCTGCAGTTGATTGATTATTTGCAATCGTCCGTTTGCATTTTTCATTAAGCGGCTGATACGACGGTGTTATTCCGACACGCTTGATCAGAACAGTTTTTCCTCATCAGCGGCAGAGTTTTTGTGCGGTTGGCAGCTGTGAGTTATTACAACACTATAAACAAGCCTTTAAATTCACAGCACAGACACAGGCCAGATGTTCGCAGAAACTTGGCTCGGATTCATCTGTCAAACAAACAGCGGAGAAACTCACCGCACTTATTGCCAGCTCACTGCAGAGCAGGATTGAGACATCGAAAATAACGTTTATTACCAATTTAACTCCTGAATCTGAGGTAGCAAACAAGATACAGAACTAAAATTTGAGTTTCGATTTTTGATTTTTCCGTATGAATTATTCATATACACAACATATGGAAAATATCCAGACACATTAGATGATAGTTATACTGAATATTTGAAATGCCTCCAATATTTAAAGGTACACTGGGAAAAAACACACACACACACACACACACACACACACACACACACACACACACACACACACACACACACACACATATATATATATATATATATATGTGTGTGTGTGTTTTAGTCTTAAGTTAACTATTTGACTTAAGTTTTTAGAGTTAACATTTCTCATTTTAATTTAGTTCAGTTTGATGTAATGAAATAACTAAAACTAAAACTGAACTAAAAATGTATAAAAACTTTATTAGTAGCACAAAAACAACTAAAAATAACAAAAACACCACAAAATGATTAAAACTGTAACTGAAAATAAAATGGAAATGGAAAATCTAAAAATAAAACTGATTCAAAATATATTTAAAAACATTTTTGTTAATCAAAACAAACATTTTAAACTTTAATCTAAAAGTATTTATAAAAACTTGCATTTTATTTCAGCAAGCTGCCAACATTTCTTATTTTCATTTAATTTAATGATGTACTAAAATAAAACTAAAAGTTAAATAAATATTAATCAAAAAATATATTGACGTTAAGAAAAATACTAAAAATGACAATCACACAATCACTAACTAAAACTGAAATGAAAATGGAAAATATAAAAATAAAACTAATTCAAAATATTTATTAAAAAACTATAATACATTTAGTATAAAAATTGTTACTTAAAATAAAATAATAAAAAAAAATACAATTTTTTTTATTTTATTTAAGCTAATTAACTTGTTTCATTTGTATTTAGTTTAACCTGCTGTATTAAAAATAATGAAAAATAATAATAATTTTTAAAAAACATAATAAAAATAGACATAAAAAACTACTAAAAATAACAAAAATAAAAACTGAAAATGTAAAAATTAAAAACTGATAAGATATTATCTCAGTGGTTGAAACATGCAATGTTAAGTTAATGGAGTTATTTTTGATTAATCTGATAGAGATTCTTTATAAATTCTCTTTTTTGTGTTCCACTGTAAAAATAACAGCACGCGGTTTGGAGAGACATGACTTAATGAAGACGGAATTTGCATTTTGTGTTTAATGCTTTCAAAACAAATGAAATTCCTCTGTTGTGTCACCGTGGTTTCAATAGATTCAATTAATCCAATTATCAAACTGAATTTTGTGTTGCATGGAAACAAAGCATCACCTTGCTCGAGGTTTTCGCCAAGATGTCCTGAAGCTCCATGATCTTCTGCACGAGGCCGTGGAAGTCGTTGCAGGTTGGACAAGCTAAGAAAGACACATAAACCAGATGCATTCAGCAAAATGCAACGACTAAACCATTGCATATGTTTAATTCGACAATCACAAATAAACTAATTAGCGGCACGTACTACGGTTGAGGTCGGGGCATTGTGTGATGTATCCTTGAGGCATTACAAGGATCTGAACATCTTGCATCACTCCCTGCATCAGAAACACACACAGAGGTTATTCAGAAGCACAATTAGATCAGAGGAGAAATATTAATTACATTTAAACACATGCATTCATGGCTCTTTGCATGGCATTAAATGGGATTGAGAGAGTTTATTCAAGAAGCACTCAGCAAACGATGACCTTGACCGGTTCTAATGAATTAACATGTCGCTCTGACCCAAAAATATATATTATTAACATGGATTACGTGCTGTGTGGAATTGCACTGAGAAAACAGCTTTATAAAGTAAGAAATGTCCCTACATACAGTCACCAGCAGTGAGCATCATGGGTAAAATCTGAAACAGTGGCTTTTAGATGTTCAAGGCTGATTTTATTTGTCGGGCGAAATATGAAGAGAAAGCTTAAGCGCTGAAAACACTAATAAGAGAGCGAAACGAAGGACGTGGATGAGCGTGACCTTTTCCTAGGACATGTTCTCTGGATTAGCACCTGTTAAGCCATATTGCTTTTCTCTTAGCTTCGATTTACGGCTTATATTTAGAGCTTTTATCTCCGTGTCGAATCAAACTCGCACATGTTATTCAGAATTCAGTCCTGGTTGTCGCTGGATGCCATGTAGAGATGATCCTTTATTAAAATCAACATGATCTTATTAGTACTGGTAGGTATTTGTATGTAAATCGTTCTTCTAGTGCACTTTTAAATGCAAAATATTGAGTTTCTGAAATGTAAACACCTTGTTGTTGTACATGCATAAAAGCTGATACATCAGTATTAGTTCAAAATATATATTTTTAAAGAAATTTAAACTTTTATTTATCAAGGATGCATTAAATTAATCAAAAGTGACAGTAAAGTCATTTATAATGTTACACTGATACTTTCTATTCATCTGTGAATCCTGAAAAATACATGTATCAGTTTCCACAAAAATATCGTGCAGCACAACTGTTTTCAACATTAATAATGATCAGAAATGTTTCTTGAGCAGCAAATCAGTATATTATTATGATTTCTGAAGATCATGTGACACTGAAGACTGCAGTAATGATGCTGAAAATACAGCTTTGATCACAGAAATAAATTACGTTACTATATACTCACATTGAAAACACTTATTTTAAATTGCAATAATATTTCACAATTTTCAGTGTTTTTGATCAAATTAAATGTTGTTGCTTTTTTAAAATATGTATAGATTGCATATTTTACTTTTTTTGTATTTG
>CM041815.1:28819546-28824546 GCA_023376895.1 Aspiorhynchus laticeps | reverse complement strand
GGAAAGGAGAAATGTTGCATTTGCAACTATCTGAAAAAAAAAAAGTTTTATTTTTTATTTTAATTTTATTTTCAGTTATGATTTTTTTTTAGTAACAGTAATGTTTATGATTTTAATTTTAGTTAACAGTAATAACCTTGGCTGAAGTAAAATAAGATTAATAATTTTAAAAGATTAAAAAGTTCATTTTATTTCAAGTAATGAAAATGTTTATGGTTATAGTTTTAGTAAACCACAATAACACTGTTGTTTACTTTAAGATAAGAGCATCTGTCAAATGCATAAAATGTTATTTTGCATTTTTAATCTAATTTTGAGCCAAAAGGCCTTAATTTTTTTTCTGTTTGACAAATCTGGAAAGATGACAGCCGATAACACTGGTCCATAGGTCACTGCAAATGGAAGGTAAGAGCAGTGCATTGTGGGATGCAGTGTATTTTATGCTGCACATTTAGGTGTAGTAGCTGATCTGGGTTTTGTATGTGAACAGAATAGCCACACACTGCACTCAGTTGAGAAACAGTAAGAGAAGTATGCTAGCGTGTGACTGTTTGCTGATGTGCATGTGTGCTGATCCATGATGCCTGTGTGGAGTGAAGATGAAACACCTTGAATAAACCATGAGCGCTGTTTCTCTGTCCGACCCAGAACGACGTGTCTTCTGGGATCTCCATCAGAGGAACAGCAACCACTCGCTCGTAGATCCTGAAGAGAAACGGCAAAAAATATCAGCAAAATTTCATGATTCTTAATAGCAATTTCAACACCACAGCAATATGCTATTGAATACATTGTTTTTATTTCAGAAATTAATGCTGTTACTGTTAGTAATATTAACACATTTTATGAAGTAAGTGACATGTAGTAAACAGCTCACTACAAAAGTGAGCTGTTTACTGATTTTCTTGCTCATTATTTTTGTCTTGTTTATTCAGTCAAATAGCATTCTTAAATTAAGATGCGTTTACTTGAGAAGCAAATGTAATAAGATTGGAAGCTTGTTTCCACCTTGGGATAAAATAATAAAACGGTAATTGTGACCTTTTTTTCTCACAATTTTAATATAAAAGTCAGAATTACAAGATAAATTCTCAGAACTGCAAGATAAGTAAAAATTGCAAGAGGTAAATTAAAAATTGCAAAATATAAAGTAAAAATTGTAGGTGTAAAATCAGAATTGCGAAATATGAAGTAAAAATTTGTGAGATATAAAGTCAGAATTGTGAAATATACAGTAAAAATGGCAAGATGTCAAGTAAGAATAGCGAAATGAAGTAAAAATTGCAAGATGTAAAGAATAGGGAAATATAAAGTAAAAATTGTGAGATGTAAAGTAAGTATTATGAAATGTAAAGTCAGAATTACAAGATATAAAGTAAAAATGGCAAGATGTAAAGTAAGAATAGTGAAATATAAAGTAAAAGTTTTGATATATAAAGCGTTGTGAAATATAAAGTAAAAATTGTGAGATGTAAAGTAAGTATTATGAAATGTAAAGTCAGAATTACAAGATATAAAGTAAAAATGGCAAGATGTAAAGTAAGAATAGTGAAATATAAAGTAAAAGTTTTGATATATAAAACGTTGTGAAATATAAAGTAAAAATTGTGAGATGTAAAGTAAGAATTGCAAAAACATTTAATCAGAATTGTAAAATATAAAGTAAAAAAAAATGCTGAATTTTTTTCAGTTTGAATTAAGTTTGATTTAATTTTTCTGACCCCCAGTGACAGATATTTTTTTCTTGTTTAAAGCAAAAACTCACTTCATTTTGATACATTTTACAAAAAAAGAATACTTAATATTTTAAGTCATTTTGCACCTCAAGTAAATGCATCTTGATTTAGGAATTGTACATATTTGTATTGGAGTAAAATTAATCATTTTTTGCAGTGCTAAAATTATTTTTATCTTGTTTCTCAGTTAAAGTATTTAAAAATCCCTAAAACAAGATACATTTTGACATGTTTTCATGTCTATTTTGTTTTACTGCACTGGTAGATTTTTGACACTTGTTTATATTAAAACAAGTCTGCCAGTACAGTAGGACAAAATACACTTACTGTACATTCAAGATACATCTTCTGAAAGTCTTACTATATTATGTAGGGTTGCTTCTCAAGTATATTTATCTTGTTTCAAGGATATTTTTACTGGAAAACATCAAAAAGACTAAGAAGTTGTTTTGCAGTGTATTTCATTATATTTCACATACTTATTGCAGTCGACATAGAGTGCCACATGTGAAGCACTGATGGAGACGGAGACTTTGTGCCACTGGTCGTCGGCGAGCATGTAGGGGAAGATCTCCGTGTATGTCTGCTGGCCTTTGGTCTGGAAATGAAGACGCACTTCGCTCTTCTGTCCACTGCTCTCCAGCTCCAGCAGCCTGTAGAAGTACAGTCAATGTAATAATCATGAAGAAGGCAAGTATCAATATTTATTCTAAGTTTGTGCTCCAGAATGAATTAATGATTCCTCAAGTCATGGTTTATATTGTGTTGCAGGTCAATTTGAATATTTGAGTTATTGAATGTTTGAGTTGATGGAGATACTGGAAATACTAGGATGTTTTTCTTTAAAAATGGTGAGATTTATTTTCATTTAGGGTCATGAACATGCCTGCAAAGTTTTGACACTCTGAGGTGTTTTTACTGATTTTACTGTATTTTTGAACAAATAAATGTAGCCTCGGTGAGATTGGAGAGACTTCTGTGTATGAAATTTCTTTGATTGTGATGTTAGCGGGTCAGATTGACCTACAAATTTCATGATTAGCTGGACAAGACCAAAATTTATATATATAATTTTTTTTATGCAATATTTATTTCATTTAATATATATATATAATATGTATATATATATGTGTGTGTGTGTGTGTGTGTGTGTGTGTATATATATATATGTGTGTGTGTGTGTGTGTGTATATATATATTATTGTTTTAAGTATTATTAACAATAATAAGTATTATTGTTAAAGTGTTTTTTTGTGGGGTTTTTTCATATTCATTTTTTTTAATTGTTTTAAATCCAATTAAATAACATTTAAAAATAAATCAAAATCAAAATTTTAAATAAAAAAGTATGTATTTGCAATACTGTTTATAATATTTACATTTTGTGAAAAACAAATGTTCAAAAATATTTCTTAAATACGTTTTTAAAAATCATTTGTTGTCATGTTTACTTTTTGCAACATATCAAAAGTATTAATGTTTAAGGTGTTTGTCTGATTTTCTGTTTTCATGGTGTGATTTCTGCTGAATTGTACTGAATCCAGTTCACCTCAGTTTGACCCAGAATGATCGTAACCAGAACTGCTTAAGAAGAGCTGTTACTGTCCCACTCAGAATAACTTGGCAACCGCTTAGCAACACCCCACTACATGTCATTGTGCCGGTGAGTTTTGCACAGACAAGCACCACTCAAAATATACTATACTTCATAATTTGTTCCCACTAAACATGTCATTGACAGCAGAGGACACAGCGGGATCTCTGACACATGGTCAGACCTGCAAACAAAAGAAGCCGTGTTGCATATTTTGCAGCATCCGCAAATAAAGCGGGCCGAATCCATGCCCCTGGGGCACATCGCCGGCAGGAGGGCTTCACGCTCATCTCTAACCACCTGAAATGCATCTATCTAACTTTCCAAATGTCCTCCATAACAATATCCCAGGAGATTCCCATCACATGCTGACCAGCATGGATTCTGTCCAGCAAGTCCTCGTAGCGAGACTGTGCTTTTGTTTTGGCACAGAGGGAGTCTGCCAGCCCCACTGTTTTATTAATATCAAACAAAACCATAGTATTTTGTTCAGTATATGACCTAAAGCTCATATTTTATTGGCCTGCTGGGTTTAAAAAAAAAAATATATATATATCAGACTGCTCTGCATTTAAATACACTTTGCTCTGCATTTTTTTGCCACTGATTTGAATAGATCTGTATGAATTCATTGTTTCTATTCAAAACTGTGCTATATGCTTTCACAATTAATATTCATGCTAACAGGCATGTTTTATAGTTTTGTCATGTAGACATGAATGTATAATGAATTTTGGTAATATTGGATTCTTTTTTATTAAAACACCATTTACTGAAGTGTTCTTCCACCCAGATCCACATATATATTTTATTATTTATTATTATATATTATTTTATTATTATTATTATTATTATTTTAAAAAATACAAAATGTATATATAATATACATTAACATACTAAAAATCAAAAAAGCATCATTACAATTTTTATGTTTTTGAAAAAAGCCTCTACTGCCCACCAGACATTTATTTAATAACGAATACAGTAAAAAATATTGTGAAATATTATTTCTGTTTTAAAGAACTGTTTTCTGTTTGAATATATTTTTAAAATGTAATTTATTCCATAATATAAAAAAAGGTTGTTGCTTCTTAATATTTTTGCTGAAACTCTGATACACTACCTTTCAAAATTTTGGGAAAATATATAAAATAATAATTGTTACAAAAGATTTCTATTTCAAATAAACACTGTTCTTTTGAACTTTCTATTCATCTGTGAATCCTAAAAAATAAAATGTATCACGGTTTCCACAAAAATATTAAGTGTTGTCAACATTGATACTAAAATGTTTCTTGATCAGCAAATCAGTATATTAGAATGATTTCTGAAGATCATGTGACACTGAAGACTGGAGTAATGATGCTGAAAATACAGCTTTGATCACAGAAATAAATTACATTTTAACATATATTCACACAGAAAAAAGCTATTTTACATTATAATAATATTTCACAATTTTTACTGCATTTTTGATCAAATAAATACTGCCTTGGTGAGCGGAAGATATTTAATTGCAGTCAGACTGACAACTATGACGGCTTCATTGCCACATATTTGCTTTTGCATGCAATAGATCAACGTATATTTACTGTCTTATATCATGTATTATATTGCAGTACTCAGTCTTTCTCATCACAGACTACAAACTCACAGCCGAAGCTAAAACA
>CM041815.1:28804546-28812046 GCA_023376895.1 Aspiorhynchus laticeps | reverse complement strand
ATATCTTCAGTCATTTTGGTTCTCACGTAAATGTTTCTTGATTGAAGAATGTTTAGATATTTGGACTGGAAAATCCAGGGTAAAATAATCTTTAGAACCTCGTTCTAGAGGAGAAACAGGTGAGATTCTTGAAGTCTTTTTCTCAGGAGAAACATCTGAGAAGCCTGAGACTCCGTCAAATCTCATTGCTGGCTCAGAGATGTGAAATTGTGAAATTTCTTTCATGCATAACCCTGTCAAAGGCAGAATTTGACCCGAGAGTTCATTTGCAGGACATGAACTTCACTTCAAGGAAATGTTGAGTGTCCTTCTGCAGCGAAACCATTTGGAAAGATGTTCTAAACAGAAATGTGGCCAGATATAAACAAACGACCAGTGTTTTCTTTAAGCAGCGGTTCATCCAAAAACAGACAATCACTGACTCACTCCCACGTCATTCCACTTTCTTTAGTGGAAAACAAAAGAAGAGGCATTCACATGTTTAGATGAATTATACCTTGAATGGCTTGTTATAAATTGAGAAGTCAAGTAATGATGTTATTGTGTCTGTTTTTTGACTCGAGTGTTTGTTCATGTGAAGCTGTTTTTGTTCTTTTGTCAGATACATCATTCAGTCGTATGAATCATCTGATCTTATGATTTGTATCCAATAAGATTCAAGTAAACAAAGACAGAATCTAAAATAATTTCATTTCTAGAAAAACTATGTTGTGATTTAAGTTTGCAAAGTTTGCAAAAAAAATAAATATAATTTATGATTTGAAAAATATATAGATTTTAATTTAGCCAGATTTATTATATATATATATATATATATATATATATATATATAATGATTTAGTGATTTGTAAAGATTAATCATAATTTGTAAAAAAATAATAATAATAATAAATTAATAATAATAAAATAAAAAGATAAAATAATAAAAAATAGTCACATGTTTATTTAGTTTTATTTTCTTTACAATTATCCATTGAGTGTAAAATAAATATTGTAAATAGAAAATAAATATTTGTAGCATTTATCCAGAATTTTTCTGAAAAGATAACTGTTAAAATAATAATTCATTTGTAAAAATAGTTACATGTATATTTAGTTTAATTTTATTTACATTTATGCATTTAGCCAGAAAAAAAAATTTATTTTTTTTTATTTATTTTTTATATATATATATATATATATATATATATATATAGGCATTTAACCAGATTTAAAAGATTTTAAATGTATTAATGTTAATAAATATTTTAATAAGAAAAAAAAATGACATTTATGCATTTTTTTTTTTTTTTGTATTTGGCATTTGCCACTTAGCCAGATTTTTTTTAAAGAGAAATATGCTAAGATAATGATTAATTTGTAAAAATAGTCACATGAAAAAAAATATTAATTTTTTGGATTCAGACAATTTTTTACAGATACATTAAGATAATGAGTAAATGATGAAGATTATGCTTATATGAAGCTCTGAAGTCCATCCTGAGACATCTTCAAACAGAGGAGCTGCAGGAGGATGATGATGATGATTTGAAGCGGAGTGAGTGAAAGTGGTGTGTTTGAGTCGTGGCGGTTGCCCTTTCATTCCCAGCAGGACCATGCGTCCTCTCCAGAAAGCCTCTCAGGCCTGATGAAAGGCTCTCGCTGGGAAGGGCTTTGATGGTCGGGATCTCCTCCGCCGTCTGACCCAAGCATCTCTATGGAAACAGCTCTTCCGTCCGGCTCGCCCCACAGACGGACGCCCGATGAGTCCCACTGCAGCTCATCCTCCATCGATCAGGAGATGCTGCAGCCAGCAGCCAGCAGATGATTTCACAAAAATGAACTCGCTGTCATTACTCACTCGCTCTCATGCTGTTATTATTTTAGCATAAAAGTGCAGACGAGCCACGACTGTCAGGCTCCAAAAAGGACAAAGACATCATAAAAATGTAGTCCATATGACTAGTGCAATATATTTCAGTCATTTACAGCCTATATATGATGTTATATGACTTACACAAAGCTAACAGACTATGTACTGTATCTATATATATATATATATATATATATACAGGTGCATCTCAAAAAATTAGAATATCATGGAAAAGGTCTTTATTTTTTGTAATTTAATTAAAAAAAAGCAAACTTTCTTATATTCTAGATTCATTGCACACAAGCTGAAATATTTCAAGAGTTTTTTGTTTTAATTCTGCTGGTTACGACTTACTGCTTAGGAAAATTAACAATTCAGTATCTCAAAAAATTAGAATATTTTCTCAAAGACCAATCAAAAAAAGATTTACAAAACAGAAATGTTCAAGATCTCCAAAGTAGGTTTAATTATGCACTTAATACTAGGTTGGGGCTCCTTTTGCAGGAATTACTGCTTCAGTGTGGCGTGGCATGGAGGCGATCAGCCTGTGGCACTGCTGAGGCTTTATTGAAGCCCTGGTTGCTTTGATAGTGGCCTTCAGCTCGTCTCTATTGTTTGGTCGGATGTTACTTATCTTCCTCTTGACAATACCCCATAGATTCCATATGGGCTTCAGGTCAGGCATGTTGGCTGGCCAATCAAGCACAGTAATATCATGGTCAGCAAAGCACTTGGAAGTGGTTTTGGCTCTGCGGGCAGGTGCTAAAGTCCTGCTGGAAAAGGAAATCAGCATCTCCATAAAGCTTGTCAGCAGATGGACGCATAAAGTGCTCTAAAATCTCCTGGTAGATGGCTGCGTTGACTGTGGACTTGATAAAACACAGTGGACCAACGCCAGCAGATGACATGGCACCCCAACTCATCACTGACTGTGGAAACTTCACACTGGACTTCAAGCAGCTTTGATTCTGTGCCTCTCCACTCTTCCTCCAGACTCTGGGACCTTGATTTCCAAATGAAAAGCAAAATTTACTTTCATCTGAAAAGAGGACTTTGGATCACTGAGCAACAGTCCAGTTCTTTTTCTCCACAGCCCAGGTAAGATGCTTCTGACGTTGTCTCTGGTTCAGAAGTGGCTTGGTAGCCCTTTTCCTGAAGACGTCTGAGCGTGGTGACTCTTGATGCACTGACTCCAGCTTCAGTCCACTCCTTGTGAAGCTCTCACAAGTGTTTGAATCAGCTTTGCTTGACTGTATTCTCAAGCTTGCAGTCATCCCTGTTGCTTGTGCACCTTTTCCTACCCAAATTCTTCCTTCCAGTCAACTTTGCATTTAATATGCTTTGATACAGCACTCTGTAAACAGCCACACCTTTCAGTAATGACCCTCTGTGACTTACCCTCTTTGTGGAGGGTGTCAATGTTCGTCTTCTGGATCATTGCCAACTCAGCAGTCTTCCCCATTATTGTGGTTTCAAAGAACAAGAGATACCCAGAATTTATACTGTATGGATGGTCATTAAATATTCCAATATTTTGAGATACTGGATTTTTGACTTTCATGAGCTGTAAGCTCTAATCATCAAAATTAAACACAAAAAACTTTTGAAATGTTTTACTTTACATGCAATGAATCTAGAATATATGAAAGTTTCACTTTTTGAAATAAGTAAAAATAAAAAAAATTTGAGATGCACCTGTATATATATATTGCATTGCAGCTGTGCGGCTAGAGTTTTCTTCAGACGTCTGTGCCATTAAACTTCATACATCTAGCGGCTATAACATTAAGGCCCGGTTTCACAAACGGAAATTAGTTTAAGCCAGGACTAGGCCTTAGTTAAAATTAAGATATTTAGCAACTTTTACAAAAATGCCTTAGAAGAAAAATAAGGTGTGCATCTTGACACTAACAATGACACTGACATATTTTAGAATATTCAGAGCAAGATATTTTCAGTTGAGACCGCTCAAACATGCATTTTAGTCTGGGACTAGTTAAGCCTTGTCTGTGAAACTGGGGGAAAATAACTTATTCAGCGACTCCAATAGTTGACCTGAAAGAGCAAACGTCCCAAAAAGAAGACAGTGAAGACTAATCTCAGCTGTAGCGTCCCATGCAACGGCATTATGAGTTGCATTGCATTATGAAAAGTGCATTTTAATTGTGTAAAGCTTCTATCTTTCAATGAGTTTTTGCAGTACAATATAAGCCACAAAACCCTAATTTTGATATCACAGGGTCCTTAAATCAGTGATGTTATTGTTACTATTAAAGTCATTTTCAGTATTTGAAATAAAGTCAAAATGTATTAAAATTGAAGTACTAAATTGACCTAAATCTGAAATAAAAAAATGGTATTAAAGCTATATAGAAACATAAAAAACTTTGTGATTTTAATTTTAGTTAAAACGATGCACTAAAAAAATCTATAAAAAGTCAAACACATACACTTTTAATTTTAGTTCAAATATAAAACTAAAAAACAACAAAAAAGAGACAAAAACACATCCTTTTTAATTTTAGTTAAAAGAAAAAAATATAAAAAATTCCCATGCAACAGCATTATGAGATTGCATTGCATTATGAATTGCGTTCTGACTCACTTCAAAACACAAGGACGCAAGAAATCCAGCTGGAAGCGCCTGTGTGTAGAGTACAGGCCTGAAATTCTCTCCAGTTTGATTGTTTCATCTATTTTTAGACACATGGGATGATTTTCTGTGTTTATGAGTCTCAGCCAGGTGTGTGTTTTGCCTTGAGGAGAGCGGTGAGATTTACATACAGAGAATCTGGAGCCCGTTTACCGCGGTGAAAACCAGCATTCGTCTTCCTTCATCGGAGACCAATTCTTTGTTCTACAGCATCGGATCTGTCCTGAGGACGAGATTAGACCACAAACGCCTCCCCGGAGAGACACCTCATGCACCAGCATGAGAAAAGCGCTGCTTTAGCTTTCTCAGGATTTTCCTGGAGGTTTTTTGATGAAGCAGAGGCAGAGCAGAGATCGCTTTCGTCAAAAAGCGGCTTTGTCAAACATCAGGCTAAGTGCATTAAATTAACGCTTCCTGTTTATCCTGTTTTAATGAGTCCGGCGGCGCTCAGCGTTTACATAACGCCCCGTCTGCTGACATCTGCTCAGTTCTGGAAGCAGCTCAGATGTGATATGTTTCAAATCAGAAACATCCAACTTATAGCTGAAAATATTTCATTTGAATCACAGCCATGAAAAATGATTTGCCATCACTATTCTGATTGGACAAAACTGTGATCCGCCCCTGAGTGCAGCATGATGTCATCAATATTTTTGGTGCATTTCTTCAAGAGAAAAAATACATTTTAATTGTCTAAAACTTATATCTATCTATGAGTTTTGTCAGTCAGTATATGAAGGCCACAAAACTCTAATTTTGATATCATTGGGTCTTTAAATCATGTGATGTTATTGTTACTATTAAAATTAATTTTCAGTATTTGAAATAAAGTCCAATTTCTTAAAATTGAAGTTCTAAATTTACCTAAAACTGAAATAAAAATTAATTAAAGCTATATAGAAATATTTTTTTTTATTATTAATTTTGTTAAATAATACACTAAAAAACATACTTTTTAATTTTAGTTAAAAGATATAAAAAAAAACTTTAAACAAAAAAAAACAATAACAATTATAAAAACGCACATACTTTTTAATTTTAGTTAAAAGATTAACTAAAAAACTTTAACAAAAAAAACAATAAAAATTACGAAACACATAATTTGTATTTTAGTTAAAAAGATAAAGTTTTTTTTTTTTAAATGCTTTTTACTTTTAAATATGTTAAAAGAAACAAAAAAATGCAACAAATTACTAAAACTAACTCAAATTAAAAATGTGAATATAAAATTAAAATGAAATATAAAAAATGTATATCTGTTAAAAAATATATAAAAACTGTACTAGTAACAATGATACTAAAATAACACTGGGCGGAGGCTGAAGGGAAAGTCGTTTCAGAGGTTTTTTGATGAGAAATAAATGTCATTTTTATTTCTTTATAATTACATGCACTGATGAGCGATTCACATATTTCAGAGGAAAATAAATAAATTAAATGAAGATAAATTAAGTAGGTAAATAGAGTCAATCTGTATGTGTGTGTTGAATTTAGAAACATTATTTGAATATCTTCATATCTCATTTACAAGTGAATGATCACCTGAAAAGCTCATCAAAAACATTCAGATCTCACACATCTCAACATCTGCACGTGTTCATTAGTCCAGATTTGATGTCTTTGATGTGGATTGATGTCACTGCTAGGATCGACATGAGATGAGTAATTTTCATTTTGGGGGAATTACTCCTGAAATTCAGCTTGTTGGTCATGCATTAGTGGGGTTTGGTTACTGGTGTCCAGTTCAGGAGTTCAGCTTGACCGTACGGCTCTTTTATTCTAGCTGAAATCTCTGAGTGATATTTGCATCCATTAATCATGAAGGCAGAACATCCTTCTGGAGGTCTGAGCTGGATGTCAGCGCTGTCACTCGCGTTCGGGCAGGAACCAATCCCAGCGCTAGTCAAGGGCACCTTCAATTCATCCGGGATGCTTTGTGACCCTCCTCTTCTCTCTCTCTCTCTCTCTCTCTCTGACAGCTGTGCAGCTCAGAGACTCTGAACAGGGATCGCAGGACTGGAGCAACACCACGAGATCGCTGGAGATTCACTTCTCTGGAACGATTCTGGACCAAAATGTTTCTTCCAGTATGTAACTACTGATTCATTTGTGTCTATTTTTAGAATTTTAGGGCAAACATCTGAGGAAAGGTTGATACTTTGTATCGCCTTCTTTCATTTAGAGACTCTTTTGATCATCCAATAAATTCCATGGATACAATTAGGGCCCGCCCACACTTTTTCTCATTAAATATCTGCTCACATCAAATATGGATTGTAAACCATTTTATTTTGTTCCCAAATTTTGCGTTTTCTTGATTTGTGTATCTGGATTCCAATTTGAATAGTTAATTACATTTTAATCATTAAAAAGCATGTTGTTAATAATCAATGAATTCATAAAACCTTATACCTTTTTACTTTTTTTTAATTTTAAATTACTTTTTTTAACTTTTGAAATGCAACCAAATTAAAATATAACAGTTGCTTAAAACAGGAACATTGCATTTATTTATTAATTAATTTATTAAATAAATGGCTGCAAAGCAGATGGGTATTTATTTATTTATTTACTTACTTACGTAACTTACTTATTTATTTACTAATTTATTTATATAATTTCTGTCTAATTTCTTCAAGTTAAACCAAACTTTTATTTTGGCGATTTGTATATTTGACTTTTAAGTTGTTTTCATTCATTGTGAAAACAGTTTTTTCATGTAATCCCTATGAAATCTCTTTTATTGCCAAAATGTTCCTAAACTTTTTTGTTGTTGTAATTTTTAATCCCAATTTTAATGGGTAAATTAAATTGTAATAATCAGAAAGCATGTCTAATCAATTGAGTTTGCAAAATTTAACAGTTTGAAGCAATCTTTTGAAATTAAATGAATAAGTAAAGTTTCCTTACAACATAACATTGCGTTTTATTAAATTTATTTCTTTATTTATTTCTGTCTGTCTGCCTGTCTGTCAAATAAAGTGTTTTAAATATT
>CM041815.1:28794559-28804446 GCA_023376895.1 Aspiorhynchus laticeps | reverse complement strand
ATGCACAGATATTGCAAGACATATTAAAGTGGTAACGTTATTGTTGTTGTTTTTTTTGGGCTAAATCACGTTTTAGATAGGATGTCAACAACAGCTTAAAAATGGATAAGTGCAACGGTAATATGTATTATGTTTATTGTTCTTTAATTCTGACATTATAACATGAATCGCAGTGAAACTGTTATACACTTGAATTTATTTGTACCATAGTCCAGTGTGTCCCACAGACACTCTATTTGTGGCGGCATATCCACCTTATTCTTCAACGCGGAAGTAAGCCGTTTTCTGCGAATGTGCAAGATTTCCGGTTCGTTAGCTGCCGTAGAGAAATAACGTGAAGAATAACAAAGTGCAGTAAATGGTAAAACTGTTTGCACTACAACCCTGTGTGTTCATAATTAAGATAATACATTCAAATAATATGGAAAGACACACTTTGCAATATCAAGCAGCAAAAAGAGCTGTTTTGCGCAGCTAAAAATAGCTGGATGCAGATGCGACCGGAAGCCAGACACATTAAATTTACAAATGGCCGCAACCGCTCTTACTGGAAAAATAAGGTGGATATATGCAAATTCATTCTCTGCTAGCAGGAGGCGCTGTTGGAGCGGGAGAGAGCGAGGTTTCCCCGGTAGCACTGTACACAAAACAGAGCTCCGCTCACAAAAGCTGCTTTATCAGACATTACATGCAAGATGAAATGAAAATGACATCCATCATTTTCTGAAGACGGACAGTTTCCTTCAGAAATACAGTGATATAAAAACACCAGCACCGGGTTTCGATTTTGAAACATGCAGTGTTCAAACAAGCGTCCCCCCCCAACCATTCAAATTCCCGTAGGCGGGATTTATTTTAATGATATTCTAATGGGCCGCTTTGTGATATCACAAACACCGGAAAACAACTTTGTAGTCCAAACGAGCCATTCGTTGTAGTTCTTTAAAAGGGATTTTTTAAAAACGAAATATCTCCCTTTGGAGTGGACTTTGAGATTTGTAACTTTGTACATCTTTTTATGCCCAAACATACACACTACACACTGACTAAAATTCAAAAAGTGAAAAAGCATAATAGGACCCCTTTAAAGAATCATTACTGAATCAAACTACATTGATTGTTCTGTTTGTTGTTCCATGCAGAAATGCAACAGAGAGATATTTATCATTTTTGTATGATTTTACTCAAAAATGTCATTACACTGCAATTCTTGCCAAGAATGGCTCTCTATTCTCTACTGAGGGATTGATTTAACCAGCCGTGCATGAATCCTATAAGCTGTAAGTGCGTTTAAGCACTGACCCGAGAATCAGCGTCTTCAGTCTGCTTTATATTATCTGAGGACGTATGATCTCAGATCAGCACATGTGCGTACAGTCAACCATGGGCCGTTTGAAAACGTGGCGCCGCTTCAATTTCACACGATAAGATGGATGCCTCACTTACGGTTCGATTCGCCAGCTAATGTTGATCTCTGCACACAGCCGATGCTTTCACATTACACTGCACTGTTTGGAGAATGGCTGCACCATTTTTCAGTGAGATTGAATGTTGAGCGATCGTGTCGCCGTACGTCTTCTCAAGGTTAAACGCAGGCAGTCCTGCCGATTGTTCCTGGCCATGAAAGCACCATCAGAATGAATGTTTGTGAGCGCAGGTTGGACTGATCAAAGACTAGTTTGATACATTTGTGAGTGCGAGAAACCTTTGTTGTTTTATTAAATCATCAGAACTTTGATGAACAAAGATATGAAGAGTGCAGATGGGCATTATTCTCAGACTTTTCCATCGCTACTGTGGTGGAAGTGACTTGAAAAGTCTCCGAGCAACTTTTAGCAATATCTTCTAACCAGATCATAAAAGATTTCATCTAAAGCAGCATAATCTGGGTTTTCATGAGCAGAATGCTAAATCTGCCAACCTTCACAGAACAGACACTAAATGTCTAAACAGATGCTCTCTCTTCCGAAACCTAGTGAGCTGCCTTGCTGTCTACTACCTACATAGGCAGCTGTTTTCTGAGGCAGCATTACAACTAGAACAGAACTTCATAAGTTACTGATTTGGAACATTTGAGTGTCATAAAAGTACTGCTCAGACTCAACTCACAATTTACTTACAATATGTGTAGATAGTGTTTGTATCTGTACATATATGTATATACAGTATATGTACTATTTATATAATTATTTTTATTTTAAATTATTAAAAATATTGTATATTAAAGCTAAGTAAAAGTTAGCTTTGGCAAATAAAAACCTATTTATTTATTGTCTTTTTGTATAAATAATAATAATAATTATAATAATAATTAATACTGTGTGTGTGTGTGTGTGTGTGTGTTGTTATGAGCCCCTTGGAAAAGTCTAGGGGTAAAAGGGGTGTAACAAAACAGTGGGGAGAGGCTGAGAGAACTGCCGTCTCCAAGTCCCAGGGCAGGTACACAAGAATGCTCAGCAACACCAGTTTTAAGCAAATAAACCAAAGGTATTTTATTTAACATAATGTGGAAAATACTTAAATTAGGCTTCAGGAGGGGAAAAGGCCAAAACAATAAACATAAAGTTCTTCTGACTAGGGTTTTAAGAAATAAAATACAGAGATACTTCCCTGACTTCCTCTCTAACTCAAACACAGGAGAAAAAAGGTCATTTCTAAAATAAATGGCATACACCTCCCTACAAAAGTTTTCCACTTAAGCAGTTACAAAAAATGACTGAAACACTTTGCTATTGACACTTTTAACAACTTTACCTCTCTCTCTCTCTCTCTCTCTCTCTCTCTCTCTCTCTCTCTCTCTCTCTCTCTCTCTCTCTCTCTCTCTCTCTCTCTCTCTCTCTTTCTCTTTCTCTCTCTCTCTCTCTCTCTCTCAGGAGGAGCAAGAGAGACAGTGTACACACACAGGAAACACAATTGTTAGTTAAATCAAAATAGAATAACTTATGTCCCTATGGACGTAACAGTATGTATGTTTATGTATGTATATAATATGAAATATCAAATTTAATCATTTTATAATTCAGCATCATTTTAACCCTATAGAGCCTGATTGATTTACATTATGTGTGTTTATTGTTTGTATATGTATATGTATTTATCTATGTATATTTATTAATTATATATTTATTTTTGTTTTACATTATTAAAAATATTTTATATTAAAGCTAAGTAAAATTTATCTTCTGAAAATCTCTAAACCTATTTATTTATTGTTAGAATATAAAGGAAAAACAGCTCAATTTTGTTCAGAGACTCAAAGTGAGAAAAATTTTGCAATTTGGTGCAGATAATGATATTTATGGTCATAAAGTATGTTTAAATTCTGATGCTTGTAATGTAAATCAATGAGATCTTTATAACAATAGAGCAGATCATACTGACATAAAATGATCTAAATATCAGTCATCACTCTATATCTCCAATAATATGTCTTAGTAAGATGAGATTAAAATGATCCAAAAATATAATGCAATGCTGATTGAGAGATGAAGAAATAAACGCTCCTCAAAAGATCCTGATCATCAGATTTGAGACGCATTGATTTAAAAAAAAAAAAAAAAAAAAAGATTGATGGAGAATCAAGTAAAGCTGAGCTGCTTCAGTCCAGTAAGTGTTCATCTGGAAATATTATTACAGTTATTCTGACTACTTGATAAAAATCAATAGAGATTTAACAGCATAAAGACACATGAAGCAGCGGCTTCAATTACACTGAAAGAGCTCTAAACTATCAATGCAACAGAAGACATGAGGAGACTGAGTGCAGCAGCAAAGTTTGATGGAGCCTCAGAAATGTGTGTTTGTAGGGTTAATGATGTTTGTGGCTAGGTGGCGCTGTTGTACAGCACTTGAGCTGGTGTCTCTGACAGCGTGTGAGCTGTCTGCTGTGTTCAGCTCTGTCATGAGAGATGATTGTTTACAGCTGTGAGGAGAGCCTGACGCACATACAGTGCTGCTAGATTTGATGCTCGTGTCATTATGTTCTTACTGTCGCTCTCTGATTTACTCTCAGAATAAAGCTCTGAAAAAGATCTGTAGTGTATTGAGACGTTTACGTACAGCATCTGTCCTTCGGTGCTTTACCATGGTAACTGCTGCAGTTACTACGGTTATTGTGATCTTGGTGGAGTGAAATTCTGTTTTTAATAACTGGTGAATATTAACATGTTTGACACACGTACAGCTTGTCCTGTTGTGTTTCTGGATGTTGTTGTTTATGTGTTTGTGTTCGTGTTGAAATGTTATATTTCATCCCAAATCAAAATTTAAAAAAAAAATGATAATGAAGCCTATTTTAGGAACTTTTTTTTTTCATTGTGACTTTTTCATGACATTTCTACCCATTGTTTTGTCATTCTTTTTATATTCTCATCTAGTACTGTAGTGAAAATCATTCTGTCAGTCATTTTTTTCTCTCAAATCAGCAGAAATATAGTTCAGTACAATAAATGCTACCACATGCATATAATTGTTCTTCAGCTTTATTATTTTAATAAAGTATAAATTAAATGTAAAGTTTATTACTTTTTAATTTTTCACATTATGGTAATGAGATTTGGAGGTGAGACTGAGTCTTAATGGTCCTGAAATAGGCTTGATTGTACTTGTGCTAAATATAATTTATTTTCTCTTTCATTTGGGGTGAAATATGACATAAACTGTAAAGAATATACAGTTTTTATCAATACTGGTGAAACAAATTCTTTTTTATTATATATTATTTATTCATTTATGTGTCTATATCTTGTGTATGCATGTGTGTGTAAGCTTATGGAAATTATATATGTAACTTTATTTAAATATTTATGCAAAATATATATATATACTTTATATACTTTAAATACATCATATACTTTATATACTTACATATATTTTATTTTTATTGTAGATGATTTATTAATGTATCTATATTTCATGCTTTTATGTGTGTGTGTGTGTGTGTGTGTGTGTGTGTGTGTGTAAATATATGCATAAACAAAGAAAATCTCTCTCAGCATCTGTTGCCTCTCATCTTTCTCATTGATATTCTTTTATTCTCTGTGACACATACATACACACACACACACACACACACACACACACACACACACATACACGCACACGCACGCACACACACACACACACACACACATACACACAATAACACCCACTCAAACCCCCACATCACACACTCCTAACAACCAGTTCTGCTTCCTCCCCCTTCACACACACACACACACACACACACACACACACTCTCTCTCTCACGCACACTCTCTCACACACACACACACACACACACACACACACACACACACTCTCTCTCTCACACACACACACACACACACACACACTCTCTCTCTCTCACACACACACACACACACACACACTGAACAGCTCTCCGGCGGCCGCTCAATGCACTTGTGATTGAAATGAACATCATAAACACTCACATTCTCTCTCTGCAGGTTATAAAAACGTTGATAGTGTGACAGATTTCATAGCGAATGAAACAGCATTTTTATAGATGACATCATCGCTCCTTTATGACATCATGTTCACCTTTATGACATCATTACGGCATCATTAATCACATCATTACTGCATCTAGAGCCCAACACACTGATGATGATGATGATGATGATGATGATCTTCATCCTCAGCTCAGTGTGTGATGTGTGGGTGGGGCTGTGATGTGGGCGGGGCTTTGAGAGGGGGCGGAGTCAGTGTTCAGCCGCTTTAACTCATCAGTGCTCGAGGCGTCTGTTCCAGGCATACATCATGCGCTAATTAAGCAGCGTTATTTAATTAAGACTGCAGTGCGTATGCAGATCGCATTACTCACGGCCAATTAGGAGCCAGCGCGGCACCCATCTGATCGACACAGATGCACTCAGACACACACTCACTCTCATTTCCAAAGCAGCACTGCAGACAGTCCCACAATGCATTGCAGCAACAGTCACCCCAGTTTTACTGTAAACACTTCATTAATGTAGGAGCAGATGTGGCCATTTGTTACTTGAATTTTGCTTCATTGTTTTATTTTTACTATAGATGATTTATTTATGCATCTATTGTGCTTTATATAAAAAGCATAAGATATGTATGCATAAATACATAAAATGTATCCCATTTTCATCATATATTACTTAAGCATATATATCTTATGCTTTATATATGTGTAATATATATTCATAAATAAAATTATATTTATCTATTATTTTTGTTATATATTATTAATGCATATATATGACTGTGTGTGTGTATGTGTGTGTGTATATATACAGTATATATGTATGTGTGTGTGTATTTATGTATGTATGTATGTATATATATATATAATATATATAAAATCTACAGTATTACAGTATATACATACATATAATATGTGCATAAATAAAATTATTTATATAATTTATTTTTTTTATTATGTATTTATTTGAGCGTGTACCTGTAAAAATACAGCCTGTTATGTTGTTTTATTTTCAAAATTGGGATTTATTATCATATTATTTTAATTTATTATCAATTTTGTAGTGCAAAGAGTTTTATCCTTCACTTTATTCCTCCAGTTTTACCCACAGCGGCTAATGAACCAAAATTCTTACTTCAATAATAAGATAAGGTGTACATCTTCTGCGGCGTATAAAAGTGAATCTCTATTTTATCTGTCTATAGTTATGTGTTTCTGTTTCAATCCACCACTTGTAGACGGACTAACTGGGCTGTAACGGAGCTGCGGTCGCGTGTAATTGAAAACGGTGCACACACACATCCAGTTTGGCTCCCTCCGTAAATGTTGAGGTCCTGAAGGTGATGTTTGTGAGCCGGCGGCGCTGACACCTCACCACATAATCAATATCTGCCCAGTAGACCCACAGCACACAGAATATCTCATTTTGAGGCAGATATTTAAAGGTCATGGGCTCCTGGATCCAATGACCGTGACCTTTGACCTTCACAAAATGAAGAGCAGGTTAGAGGACAGGATGGAGCTCATCTGTTTTATTTCACCAGCAGAAGAACATTAAATTTCATTTTAATCAATATCCTGTGTTTCAGACCAAACCTAATAAATCAGTCGTGCTCCCAGATAATTGTTACGATAAATCAAAAATGAGTGTCTAGGTAACGGCTTTTCATATACAAATATTAGACTATGTAGATTTGAGTTATATTAATATGTCAGAATGACACATGACACGTTGTTTAATATTGATGAATATGTGTGATTTGATCTAAAGGAGTAGTTCACAGGTTTTGTCTTTTCTGGAGCTTCACTGGTCGTTTTGCTCCACAACCAAAATTATGACAGATTTAAAAAAAAAAAAACATGGTAATACTATGGTACATATTTAAAAAATATATATAATAAAATCCCAAGGGTACATCGAAAAAACAAACTAAAAAACAGCGTAATACTATGGTGCATATGCAAAAGCATGGTATCATCATGGTAAATGTAAAACAAAACATGCTATTAAAATGTTAAATGTTCTACAAACAGCTTAATACTATTGTGCATGTCCAACAACATGGTATTACCCTGGTAAATGTTCAAAAATAACAATATTACCATAGTACATGTTCAAAAACATGGTAATACCATGGTGCATTTAAAAAAACATGGTATTACCATGGGACATGTCCAAAAATAACAATATTATCATAGTACATGTTCAAAAACATGGTATTACCATGGTGAATGTTCAAAAATAACAATATTACCATAGTACATGTTCAAAAACATGGTAATACCATGGTGCATTTAAAAAAAACATGGTATTACCATGGGACATGTCCAAAAACAGCTTAATACTTTGGTACATATCCAAAAACATAGTATTACCATGGTAAATGTTCAAAAACATGGTATTTACATGGGACATGTCCAAAAAACATGGTATTCCAATGGTATGTGTCCCAAAAAATAGCGTAATGCTTTGATGCATGTCCAAAAATATGATATTTCCAAGGTTCAAAAAAACATGGCGATTAAATGGTGTATGTAAAAAAAAAAAATAATAATAAAATAAATCTGGTGTATGTCCAATAACATGGTATGGACATTGGAAATGTTCAAAATATATATATTAGGATGGGACATGTTCAAAAACATGGTAATACCATGGTACATGTTTAAAAAACATGTTTTTTTCAATGATACAGGTCTAAAAACATCATAATACTATGGTGAACGTTCAAAAACATGGCATGAACATGGGAAATGTTCAAAAAACATCACAAATATGGTGAATGTCCAAAAACATGATATTGAGATTAGAAACATTCAAAAAACATGATAGCATTATGGGACGTGTCCCAAAAACATGGTTATGACATGTTTACAAAACATGTTATTTCAATGGTGCATGTCCAAAAAACTTCATAATACTATAGTAAATGTCCAAAAACTTGATAATACCATGGTGTATGTTCAAAAAACTGTGACAGAATTTGACAATTTATTTTAGGGTAAACAAAACCCTTTAAACTGGGTCAAGTTTTTTATGAATTTGAAGCCATGAACCAGAGAATCAGTTCGGGGAAGAAAAGCAGTTTGACTATGTAGGCCAGGGGGTGGGGCCTGGGCTGAAGTGGGCGGGGCTAGTGATCTCTCACAGGTCAACCCAGCTGGAGACGAGCTGCTTCCGTTGTTACCATGACAACTACGAAACTCCCCTGGGATTAACAGATGCACATATAGGCCGAATCGTACATCAGGAAGTGACACGTCGTTTAAGTGTGTGTGTGTGTGAGTGTGTGTGTGTGTGTGAGTGTGTAAATGTGTGTGTGTGCACGTTACCAGCAGCCAGACTAACCGCTCAACATGATGCTCATGTTAAGTGCTGCTTTACAAGTTGCTGGTGCCATAAATCAAGCGGTTTCTTCTCTAGTAGCTGTCTAATCTAACACTCGATGTCGCTTATAAAACTTTGGCAAATCTTGCTTTTAGTCCAGGATGCGTTTCCCTCAGGAGATCCGCAGAATCTGCATAATTTACATTCGCATTTGTGTGTGAGGAACATTGTCTAATTCCTCTTAATAATCAGCTTGCTTTATTCTGTTTCTGGCTCTCTCCATTGCTGCAGTTCCGCTTTAAAATTGCAAACGGAAACTGGCCTAAATGAGAGCAAATAACTGCATGTACATCTACACGTTTATTGATCTGCATGTGTTCATTTCAGATGTACTTGTTAGGGTTTGTGTTTTAATCAGGAAATGCACATTACGGAAACTTGGCAAGCAGCTTGATTGTCACAATCTGAAGCATTTCAGAGTGAAACAGAATATTCAATAATAATAATAAATGTAGGGTGGGGCTGAAACTCTTATTTATGGGGAATTTACATGGTGGTTGAAAAATAAAGAGGGATTAATCTGTTCAGACGTGGGAACAGAAATATACATTTTCATTTCTTTTTAAGCATTCTAGAAGATTTTTCTAGAAGATGTGCTGTTACTGAAATAATTCTCCCAGAAAAATAAAATTCTAAATCTATATATCTGTCTGTCTGTCTGTCTATCTATCTATCTATCTATCTATCTATCTATCTATCTATCTATCTATCTATCTATCTATCTATCTATCTATATGTCTGTCTATCTGTCTGTCTATCTGTCTGTCTGTCTATATCTATCTATCTATCTATCTATCTATCTATCTATATGTCTGTCTATCTGTCTGTCTATCTGTCTGTCTGTCTATATCTATCTATCTATCTATCTATATGTCTGTCTATCTGTCTGTCTATCTGTCTGTCTGTCTATATCTATCTATCTATCTATCTATCTATCTATATGTCTGTCTATCTGTCTGTCTGTCTGTCTGTCTATCTGTCTGTCTGTCTGTCTGTGTCTGTCTGTCTGTCTGTCTGTCTGTCTGTCTGTCTATATCTATCTAT
>CM041815.1:28787059-28789559 GCA_023376895.1 Aspiorhynchus laticeps | reverse complement strand
TGTGTCATACCTGTTTGCTGAAGTTTTTGACCCTGCTTGTTTTGTGACCATGTCTATTAATAAGGGAAAGGGAAGTGGTGCGTGGCCAAGTATGGTGACCCATACTCAGAATTTGTGCTCTGCATTTAACCCATCCAAGTGTACACACATAGTAGTGAACATACACCTGGAGCAGTGGGCAGCCATTGCTGCGGCGCCCGGGGAGCAGTTGGGGGTTCGGTGCCTTGCTCAAGGACACCTCAGTCGTGGTATTGAGGGTGGAGAGAGTACTGGTTATTCACTCCCCCCACCTACAATCACTGCCGGACCTGAGACTCGAACCCACAACCTTCGGGTTACAAGTCCAACTCTCTATCCATTAGGCCACGACTGCCCTATTGGAAATAAAAGCCTGCAAATGGATCCGCACGCCTCTCGTCTCGTCGGCTCCATAACAATTACCATGGTAAATGTTTAAAAAACATTAGATTGCAGTGGGACATGTTGAAAAACATGGTAATTCCATGGTATTTTATTTTATGTCCAAAAAGCATGGTATTACCATGGTAAATTAAAAAGAAATTGGTATTACCATGGTAAATGTTAGAAAAAAACATGGTAAATCAATGGTACAAATACAAAAACATTGTATTCAAATAAAAAATGATCAAAAATATGGTAATACCATTGTAATTGTTTAAAACAAACTCCTGTGATATTACCATAGGACATATTCCCAAAACATGGCAATACAATGATACATGTTCAAAAGCATAATTATTCAATGGTATATGTCTAAAAACATGGTATTAACATGAGAAATGTTCAAAACCACGGTATTACAAAGGTAAATGTATAAAAAATAATGTAGGACATGTCCCTAAACATGGCAATACTGTGGTACATGTTCAAACAATGTGTTATCTTAAAGGGTATATTTAAAAAAAAACATGGTAATACAATTTTACATGTACAAAAACATGTTTTTTTTTCAATGGTACATGCCCCAAAACATTGTATAAACATGCAAAATATTCAACAATCATGGTATTACCATGGTAAATGTTCAAAATACATATTTTTACCATGGGACATGTCTTAAAACATGGTAATAATATGGTATATGCTCAAAAAACATGCTATTTTAATGCTCCAGAAAACATTGAAAATGTAAAAAACATGGTATTACAATGGGCAGTTATTAGACAAACAGCGTGCTACCATGTGATATGTCCAAAAAACATGATCATTTAAAGGTACATGTCCAAAAACACAGTTTTAACATGGGCAATGTTCAGAAATGTGTATTTCAGTGGTTCTTGCTGGAGCTGATCAGCGGTGATCTGTCTCTGCAGGCCTCACATGGTGACGGAGTACATGGGCATCAGGAACGAGAGCTTCATGAAGATGGTTGCTGTAGGAACATGGATGGGTGATTTTGTGACGGCGTGGATGGTGAGACTCAGACCAGAACCTGTTTAAAACCGGCTTTACTTTCATCATTCATTTTATCCGTCAGGATTGGATTGTAGAGTGAAAAGTGGATTGATGAAAGATTTACGGAGACTTCAGAGCAGGGTTTCCTGAGTTTCTGAAAAGCTCATTCATTAAATAATAATAAAAAAGTAAAAGAAATTCAATAAAAAGGCAAAATAAAACACTTATTTTAAGAGATTAAATATTGTCATTATTACATACATTAAAACAAATAAATAAATAAACTGGTATTTTGTTTATCTGGTATAATTAGTTCTTTTATGCATTTTAAAGCTGATAAAAAGGGACTCACTCATCTAGAATCACTTTCACTGATGAATGTTTCCCAAATAACACCAAGAGCGTATATTAAACTAAATGTGGTGGATTTTGATTTACAGTATGTTGACTTTGTCAACTTTGAAGCAGCATGAAATTGTTTTATGAGAAATCTTGACCTTGACGAACCTTCCCCGCATCTGACGAGCCACTCAAATGTTTCTGTAATTATTTTCTGGTAATTGACTCTGGTTCCCAGAGGCAGAGAGAATGTCCAACAAAGCCCCCAGACACGAGCGCAGAAATAATAATACCATATCCCTTACAGGTGCAACTGTGTAATTACACCTAGTGAAATTAATAATATTTGAAAAATATGATTAAAATGATGTTCAGTCACACTGGAAGCGATTAATGTCGCATTGCGTCTCGATGCAGCAGCTTCAGCCTGTTTGTGCTTTATTTTAAAATACACAAATTATTTTACATGTAATAGTTTTGTATACATACGAATAATTTAAAATGATCATATTTTGAAAATGATTTACTTATAATGAATTTTGAATGATGCCCTTATATATATATATATATATATATATATATATATATATATGATATTATTTTTTGTAATTTACGAAGACAGACATTTAGACCAGGGTTTCCTGAGTTTGTGAAAAGCTACTAATTTATTAAATCATAAAAAAAAATCAAAATATTTTTTAAAAATAAAAACAGTCAAAATAATAATTTACTAAAAAAGGTTAAA
>CM041815.1:28777059-28782059 GCA_023376895.1 Aspiorhynchus laticeps | reverse complement strand
ATATTTGCAAGATGTAATTTTAGTTGTAAGCAAAAATTAATTTTCTTTAGAAAATCATGCACCAATAAATCATTCACAATGATGACATTATAAAGAAATAATTTAAAGGGGTCATATGATGTGATTTCAAGTGTCTCTTTCTCTCTGGAGTGTTACAAGCTGATTGTTCATAGATAAGATCCCTGAAGCTGCAAAGACTAAAGTCTCAAAACCAAAGAGATATTCTTTATCAAAGTTAAGACTCGTCCACGCCTCCTGAAACACCTCATTCAAACACCCCCCACATCTCTACGTCAAGATGTGGGGAGATTTTCATAACACCGCTCAAATGTATACGCAAAGAAAGAGGGCGGTACTTTTATTCTCGCTGTAGTGTTGTTGCTGCCGCCGGCTCCGTGTCCTGGAGACGCTGTGGAAGCAAAACTACTTTGTTTGGGATCCAAAAGAGGACACAACTAGAAATCAGTGGTTAAGTTGTATTTACAACACTGTTCCAGAACAGTTCAACACAAATATTCGAGTCTCTGCGGCGCAATTCACGGAGGACTGTGTCCTGAACCTGGCAGGAGAGGAGCCTTGCTTGCTGTCTGTAAGTGTGTTTCTGCTTCTGACGATTCAAACGTGAGTTTTGAGCGGTGTAGAGTAGTGCTTGTGTGTTGTTACTCCGATCACAAATGCAGACGTGGTAATGTTTACGCGGCGATGCAACGCGACGTGTGAAAAGACAGTCTAAGTCATTATAATCAGTAATTATGTCCACACTGGATGCAACAAATGCCTCGTTTATAATGGGTTTTATTGTTTTAGTTTCATCGCGCCGTGACACGCCATCACAATACGGTGAGGGGCGTAACATTTCCATCTCACGCTTGAGGCATTCGGCCAATCACAACGCACCGGATAGCTGGCCAATCAGAGCACGCCTCGCTTCTCAGAACGATGAGCTTTGTAAAAATCGATGCGTTTCAGAAAGGCGGAGCTTAGAGGAGCAACAATAATACAGTATGTGTTTTTTTTACTTTTATCCACATAAACACATTGCATTACACCAAATACACAAAATATTGTTATTTTTAACAACATCATATGACCCCTTTAAATGATTAAATAAAGTTTAAAAATAAACAGTAGCACTTTACAATAAGGGTACATGAATAATCATGTACTAATGCCTAAATTAATACTTAATTCATCACATACTAATGATTATTAAAGGCGTTAACTAATTCTGAACTAACGAAGAGCTGTCCTTATCTACGACTGGAGTCATGCATGAATAACGGCAGCTTTAACTACATGTTAGTACATGATTTATAGTTAATGCATTAATTAACATAAACTAAATCAAACAGCCTCTTTAAGAAGGAATAAGAAATACTCTGACTTTGAAATGAATTTAATATTATAATTTAAGCTTTTGACATCTTGATTTATGACTGGTCTTGTCTGTTTTGTGTTCTTCTCTTTCTTTAAACTCACCGTATTGTGACTTATACGCTGATTAATAAAACATAAAAACCCACAAAGAACATTTGTAGAACAATTCCTGCAGAAATGCTCAAACTGGAACGAGTTCACTGTCCATCCAGACCCAGCCGTGATGATCCTGAAGATGCACACAGCATCTCTTCACCAGGCTGAATACTACTAATGTGTGCTTGATAGAAAATATTACATAAATCATGAGCGGAGTTCAGTAAGTAGTTAACAGTGAATTCATTATGTGTCACGGGTAATCCAAAGATGATGATGATGATAAATCAAATGAGGTTTATTAAATAAATCCACAGAATGCCACAGATAGCGAGACAGCTGTGTCATACACAGATCATACCAGACAACTGAAAAGTCAAACAGCAGCAACTTAAATACAAGACAAATAAATGCAGTAACGATGAACACCTGCGTTGATTAAATCAATTACCATCAACTAAAGAGTGTCGGGAAAACTGAACAAGGGAATACACGTGACTGAAGAAAACCAATGACAAGTGCATGAAAACAAAACTAACAGTCCACGATGAAGAAACGAACTAAACAGAACCGTGACATTATGATTGGCCCTCTCAAGTAAAGTCATGTCAAAATCAACTTTTTTCATTTTTTTATTAATCTGTGTATAAGTCACAATAGGGTGAGTTTAAACAGAAAGAGAAGAACATCATCAGTCATTAGTGTATTTAGTATTTTCTACACTTGATGAGGACGATCAACCCAATAATGCATTAAATTCAAAGTCAGAGTATTTCTTATTCCTTCTTAAAGAGGCGGTTTGATTTAGTTTATGTTAATTAATGCATTAACTATCAATCATGTACTAACATGCATGAATCCGTATGACTCCAGTCGTAGATAAGGATAGCTCTTCGTTAGTTCATAATTAGTTAACACCTTTAATAATCATTAGTATGTGATGAATTAAGTATTAATTTAGGCATTAGTACATGATTATTCATGAACCCTTATTGTAAACAAATATAATAGCAGATTTTGAATCATAAATAAGTTTAATGTAAAAAAAAACTAATTACACAAACACATTACAATGCCATTTTTGCTGTTTTAGTAGTCACATTAAATTATAATTATTATTATATAATAATACTTTTATTTGTATTATAATAATTATTAATATGTAATATTATTATTATAAATAATCCTATATTTATTTATTAATATATTGATTATTTTTTATAATTATAATGTATTTAATAATAATAATAATATTATAATTATTAATATAATGTTAATTTGTCATAATCAAAACTAAATGTAGTAGTAAATGACTTGCTGTTTTTAATATGCAGTTATTTTAAATATATATTTGAATATCGAATCATTTTAGTTTTTAATTATTTGTTTAATTTACAGTATTTAAGTTTAACAATAATATAATTATAATTTTAATGTATTATTTATGAATATTGTATAATTATAATTACTGTAATTCCTTGTGAATTTTAGTAATTCTAATAATTTTAATATTTAATATGGAATTTTTTAATAATTGTATTATTTACAGTGTTTAATTACAAAAACATTTGCTTCTTTTCGAAACACGTTCACTGATGAATCATTCACAATAAGGACATGATATTTGATAAATAAATAATCTTATTAAAGCAAGTTAAATGCAGGTTTATCCACCCAAAACAGCAGTCCTGCTCATTAAAGGAGGATTTCCAGATGCTCCAGATTAAAAACAGACGAGGTGTTGATGAAGAATCTGTGCTTTTAAAGCCTCTGGTCAATGTAAGCATGATTTCTGCTGGTTTCTATGAACTTTGTGCAGTAATTGACCTCGTGTCACAGATACTCTCGGCTTAAAGCGGGAATATTGCTTCTTATGAGGCTGTGTGTGTCAAATATTATCGTGTTTTTAGCCGTATCTAAGTATGCTAAAGGGTGTCAGTCAATTGTAATTGTAGTTGTCTTACATTAGGAATGAGATTTGAGTGTGTGTTTGCTGCTATTGTGGGTTGAATCGTCTGAAAATGTTCTTATGGGAATAACAAACGCTGTGTAATAATGTTATTTTAATGCTTGTTTTCATTATCAGCAGGTTTAATTAAAGACTCACGCAGCAGAAAATCGATCAGCGCCGCTGCGTTTGCCATGCTAACGTGACCGAACACACACTTTGACCCTGAAAACACACTCGACAACGTGACCTCTGACCCCGATGCACATCCCAGCCATTTACTTCGTTCTCATTATATCTGCATTTCTTCTGTAAAAATATCTAAAAATACATGAAACGTGCTTCAGAAGCAAGAGTGTGTGATATTAAGAGCTAAAACATGGAATATGTGCCAGAGACAAAAATACTAATTAAAAAATCATTAAAATATTTTTTTTGCAGTTCCAGTAGTTTGCATTCATATTATGTTAATATAAATTATTAATATATTATGTTTATTTTATTATTAATAGAATGTTTAATTTGTCATACATTTTGTGTTAAATGAATATTGCAATTTTAATATGCATTATATAAAAATGCATATTAAATATATTTTAATATTTAATATGCATTTTTAATAATTAAATTGATTTAATTTACAAGATGCAATTTTAACTGTAAATTAAAATTAATTTTCTTTAGAAAAACATTGCAGTGATGAATCATTCACAATGACAGCATTATGAAATGAGTAATATTATTAAAGAAAGTTTAAAAATAAACAGATGTTGTGAACTTTGTAGAATTATTGTGAAGAATAAACAAATTAAAAACAGGTGGAAAAATCTCCCAGCGCAGTAAGATGAAAAAGACTAATTAAAACACATTACAATGTCATTTTTGACGTTCACATTCATATTATATTAATATCATATCTTTAATTAGTCGAAATCAATATTAAATTTAGTGGAAGATGACTGTTGCAATTTTTAATATGAAATTATTTTCAAAAATGCATATTAAATATATCTTTATAACAGTTTGATTGTTGATTGCCATTTTAAATAAACAAATATGTATATATATATATATATATATATATTTTTTTTTTTTTTTTTTTTATTATTATTTTTTTTTTTTTTTTTTTTACAAGTACAAAAATACTCTTAATTTAAAAATATGTAAATATATATATATATATATATATATATATTATCATTAGTTCACATTCATATTATATTAACATAAATTATTAATATAATTTTAGCTAATTTTAAATGTATTAACGTTTATTTTATTGTTAATAAAAATGTAATATTACTATGATATATAAATATAATACATAAATGTTTTATTTATTATATTATATTATAATGTTTAATTAGTCGAAATCAAAAAGTGGTAAATGGCAATTGCAATTTTTTATATGAAATAGATTTCAAAAATGGATATTAAATGTGTTTTAATAATTATTATGCCATTTCTAATATTTAATGTGACTTAATTTGATTTAGTTAATTTACAATATGTAATGTAAATGTAGCTGTAAACAAAAATGTATTTTCTTTAGAAGAACATCCACTGATGAATCATGATT
>CM041815.1:28727059-28774559 GCA_023376895.1 Aspiorhynchus laticeps | reverse complement strand
CACACACACACACACACACTCACATTCTCACACACACACAAATTTCAGTGATTCATTTTTTTAACAATCGCATCTCACATTGTTTTATTTATTAATTTGTTTAACGTAAATTTATCTTGACTTTCCTTCTTTCTTTTTTATTTTCTTACTTTTTATTTTATTTTCAACTGTTATATATCACATTCATTATTTTTTATTATTTTTAATTAATGCATTTTCTTTTGTATTGTATTTTTATTTAATTTTACTTTATTTAATTTTCATCTGTCCCACCTCACATTAATATTTTTATTCATTTTAGCTTCTTTTAAATTATTTTTTCCAGATGAATCAACCTTGCCTTTTTCAAGGCTGTCATTTTTATTTTATTGACGTTTATTGACTTTTCAGCTGTCATCTCACATTATTATTATTTTTTTATTATTATTTTAATTAATGCATTTTTCTTTTGTATTATATTTTTATTCCATTTTTTCATTTTTAATCTGTCCCATCTCAAATCAATTTATTTATTTATTAATTTGATCTTTTTTATGTATTTTTTCCCCAGAGGTGTTGACCTCGTCTTTTTCAAGCCTTCATATTTTTTTTAATTTACTTGACTTTTCAAATGTCACATTCTGCATTGTTTATTTTTTGTGTTAAATAATTTTCTAGGTATTTTTCTATTTCATTGATTTATTTTAATCTATTTTTGAACAATCTCACCTCGTATCATTTCATATATCAGTTTATTTGAACTTTTTTCTTTTATTTTTAGTATTTTTCCAGAGGTGTTGAGCTTGCCTTTATCATCCATCACATCTGTCATTGTTTTATTTTTCCTCCAGCGTCTCTCAACCAATCAGAAGCCTTGCTGAAATCACAGTCTGTCTGTGTCTGATTACAGTGTCTCAATCACTTACCTGTGTTGGCTCAAATGTGTTGACATTCACTGTCTGATTGTAATTATTCCCTCAGTCTCAGTCTGTTGTTGTTACGTGTCTGTATCTGCGTCTCTCTCAATCGCTTCATCTCTTCATCTCCACACGCTAGATATTTCACCTCACTTTTGTCCGTGTTCACTCCATGTGACGGTTAATCTCTGTGACGTGTCTGATATTTTATTCAGTGCCTAATTAACTCAGAGACCCAGAACGGCCGCGAGCCGGCGGGATTTACAAGCTCTTTCATTTCAACCTCTTCCACTGGTTACATGCCACGTAATTTAAGCTTCATTTTGTGTAACACCGTTATCATGGACGTCAATGAGGCGAAACGATGAGCTGCACTGTAATTACCCGGATCCTCGTTAACTCTAAGTCACATAGAATTCAAAGACTCTCTGTTTTGTAAACATGAAGCTTAATTGCCAAGAAACTACATTATTCTGTATTTCTGCCGCTTAATTTGGTTTGTTTCTGCATTTGTCCTGGAGCTGTGGGATGCGGCATGTCTCTCAGATCCTCTTATACATGATCAAAGTTTTATTGATTTTGCTCTGACTGTTGTCGAGAGGAGAACGGCCGGATCAGACGCCGCTTCGGCTGATGTTCGGTGACGCTGGGGTCTCAGTGCAAACTTTAGACGCCTCACAATTCATTTCTGATCTCTTAGAAATGTCAGAGAGAGAAGAACAACAGAGACCATCAGAAATGAGCCAGACTTCTGAACACACACACTCACAAACACACTCACAAACACACTCACACACACATTCACACACACACTAAACACGCACAAACACACTCACAAACAAACAAACACACGCACACACACACACACACACACACACACACACGCACAAACAAACACACGCACAAACACACACACTCACAAACACAACCAAACATACACACAAACACACGCACAAACACATGCATAAACACACACACACAAACACACTCGCAAACAAACACACACACAAACACATGCATAAACGCACGCACGCACGCACACACACACTCACAAACGCACGCACGCACACACACACTCACAAACGTACAAACACACGCACACACACACTCACAAACTTACAAACACACTCACAAACACACGCACACACACACTCACAAACTTACAAACACACAAACACACGCACACACACACTCACAAACGTACAAACACACGCACAAAAACAAGCACACACACGCACACACACTCACAAATGTACAAACACACTCACAAACACACGCACACACACACTCACAAACGTACAAACACACGCACAAAAACAAGCACACACACGCACACACACACTCACAAATGTACAAACACACTCACAAACACACCCACACACACACACACTCATAAACGTACAAACACACACACACACACACACACACACATGTTGGTTTTTGTGGTTTACGGGGACTCTCCATAGGCGTAATGGTTTTTATACTGTACAATCTGTATGTGCTATTGCCCTACACCTACCCTACACCTAAACTTAGCCCTCACAGGAGACTGTGCATTTCAACTTTCCCCAAAAAAACCTCACCCTGTATGATTTATAAGCATTTTGAATTACGGGGACATAGGCAGTGTCCTCATAAACCACCTTCAAATTGTAATACCTCTGTCATACCCATGTTATTATACAAATTTTGTCCCCGTAAACCACAAAAACCAGTACACACACACACACACACACATATGTTGGTTTTTGTGGTTTATGGGGACTCTCCATAGGCGTAATGGTTTTTATACTGAACAAACTGTGTGTGCTATTGCCCTACACCTACCCTACACCTAAACCTACCCTCACAGGAGACTGTGCACATTTTTAGATTTTCAAAAAAACACCATTTAGTATGTTTTTTAAGCCTTTTGAATTACGGGGACATGGGCAGTGTCCTCATAAAACACCTTCAAATTGTAATACCTCTGTCATACCCATGTCATTATACAAATTTGTGTCCTCATAAACCACATAAACCCACACACACACACACACACACACACACACACACACACACACACACAAACAGTTGTTAAGGTGTTTTGGCTAGTTGTCAGAATGTTGCTATACAGAGCTGATGAAGTATTTTGATTCAGCTGCTAGGGTGTTTTGTGTTGATGCCTGGACACAGTTATTTGCTAATTATAGTTATTTTATGTGTTACTATGCAGTTGCTAGGGCGTGGATTCTACATTTCAAATGCAGTACTAGTAATGCTTGCCTTTGTTCACACAAAAGAGTTTCTGAAATATCTGTTGTTTAGGTAAATAGGTTCGCCCTTCAGACATACTTCATCCCACCCTCTGAAGTGTGCATAGCTCTGTGAGGTTTGATGTCGTACTGTAACCCCTGAAGGGTTTATTCATTCATTGTGTGTTCACTTACACATGTTTATTGGATCTTCCTCTTCCAGGACTGGGAGTTTCCTCAGTTTATGGGCGATCTGGACATGAACCTCCCGGGTCTTTCCACCACACAACTGAAGATCAAACTGCCCGTCTGCAAGAGCATCTTTAAGGATGAGTACCACATCCACATCACGGGTAAATCCACACACTTGTGCTTTAAGTAGGGCACGACAGCAAATACACCGTGAGCACAATTATGCCGGTGAATCAAGCGGTAGTGCTCTAAACTGTCGTTTGGGACAGGACGGATGAATTAATTCCTTTCCCAAAGGGACACACTGTCAGAATATTAGCTCGTTAGATACATCTCTTTATAATGATGTGTTTGAAGGCAGCGTTGGTAATGCATACTAATTAGTATTTGCTCATCTGTAAACGTGTGTTTATATAATGGAGTCAGTAAATCTGACGGAAGTGTGCGAGCGAACCGCTTCGGTTTCTCTTTTTCCATCTCGCTGTGTTTTGCTCACTGTAGCGAGGCTCCTGATGACCGTCTTGGGAATAGATGATCGCTCCCAGGAGGCTTGGGAAATAGCCTTCCTGCTCAACCGTTCATAAAAGTCTTTAACCTTATTGTTTGGCGCTGTGATTTAGCATTTGAGAGTAACCCCGCATGAGTGCGTTAACAATGAAAGCCATTAGAAAGTGACTCCCAGCTCAATTATTTCACTTTCTCAAGCAGCCGCAGATACTCTGGGATCAATTCCCAACATGCTGATGTACTATTTTCCTTTTTTCTATGTCAGGGAAATGGTTTAATGGTTGCTGTGCGGTTGCTAAGGTGTTTTGGGTAGTTGCCACTTGCCAGGGTGTTGCTATGCAGTTGTTTTGGTGTTTTGGGTGGTTGGACAGGGTATTGCTATGCAGCTGCTGTGGTGTTTTGGGTGGTTGCCAGGGTGTTGCTATGCAGTTGCTAGGGTGTTTTGGGTAGTTGCCACTTGCCAGGGTATTGCTATGCAGCTGCTGTGGTGTTTTGGGTGGTTGCCAGGGTGTTGCTATGCAGTTGCTAGGGTGTTTTGGCTAGTTGCCAGGGTGTTGCCATGCAGTTGCTATGGTGTATTGGGTATTGGCCAGGTCGTTGCTATGCAGTTGTTGAGGTCTTTTGATTAAATGTCAGGACATTGCTATGCAGTTGCTGGGGTGTTTTGGGTAGTTGCCAGGGTGTTGCTATGCGGTTTTTGTGGTGTTTTGAGTAGTTGCCAGGGTGTTTCCATGCAGTTGCTATGGTGTCTTGGGTATTGGCCAGGTCGTTGCTATGCAGTTGTTTGTCTTTTGATTAAATGCCAGGACATTGCTATGCAGTTGCTAGGGTGGTTAGGGTAGTTGCCAGGACATTGCTATGCAGTTGCTGTGGTGTTTTGGGTTGCCAGGGTGTTGCTATGCAGTTGCTGTGGTGTTTGTGGGTTGCCTTGCTATGCAGTTGCTGTGGTGTTTTGGGTACTTGCCAGGGTGTTGCTATATAGAGTTGCTAAACTGTTTTGAGTATGTTGCTATGCAATTGTTAAGATGTTTTGAGTAGTTGCCAGAATGTTGTTATGTAGCTGTTAAGGTGTTGCTATGGACATTTGTTACCAGGACGTTGCCATGGAGTTGTTAAGGTGTTTTGATTAAATGCCAGCACGTTGTTATTTAGTTGCTAGGGTGTTGCTATGCAGTTGCCAGGTCGTTGTTATGCAGTTGTTTGTCTTTTGATTAAATGCCAGGACATTGCTATGCAGTTGCTAGGGTGGTTTGGGTAGTTGCCAGAACGTTGCTATGCAGTTGCTGTGGTGTTTTGTGTTGCCGGGTGTTGCCATGCAGTTGCTATGGTGTTTTGCGTATTGGCCAGGTCATTGCTTTGTAGTTGTTTAGGTCTTTTGATTAAATGCCAGGACGTTGCCTTGCAGTTGCTAGGGTGTTTTGGGTAGTTGCCAGGATGTTGCTATGCAGTTGCCAGGGTGTTGCTATGCAGTTGCTGTGGTGTTTTGAGTAGTTGCCAGGGTGTTGCCATGCAGTTGCTAGGGTGTTCTGGGTAGTTGCCAGGATGTTGCTATACAGAGTTGCTAAAGTGTTTTGAGTATGTCTGAAATACACTGGGATAAATTCCAAACACACTAATCTTCCCTTTTTCCCCCTCCCTCAGGGAAATGGTTTAATTACGGAATTATCTTTCTGGTCCTCATCCTGGACCTCAACATGTGGAAGAACCAGATCTTCTATAAGCCCTATGAATACGGTCAATACATAGGTCCAGGAGAGAAGATCTACACCGTGGAGGATCCAGAGACGCTGCGCGACTTCAACCGCAGCACGCTAACCTGGGAATGGCGCTCCACCAACATCGACCCGCGCACCAACCAGACGTATGTCCAGAGAGACATGTTCCTTCACAGCCGCTACGTGGGCTCCAGTCTGGACGTCAAATGCCTGGCATTCATCCCGACTCTGGCGGCCTTCGTGCTCTTTGGGTTCTTCATCTGGCTGTTCGGACGCTTCCAAGACAGCGAGACGTTTCCTGAGAATCAAGACAAGAGCTACGAGCGCATCAAGCGCAAGTCGCCATCTGATCTGGGAGTCACACCGGAAGAAGTGCACATCACCATGAGCGAGGCCTTGAAGAGGAGCGGGACACACATGCTGCTTCTGGTGGACACTCATCATTTCGGGTCGTCAAACAACTCCATGTCGTCGTGTTCGAACGAAACCCAGGAGACCCAACCCAGTGTAACCATTGACAGCGGCGCCCATGAGGACACAGCTGATGTCAAAAAACTGACCCCATGACCGTAGCCAACGGTCAAATCGACTTTCTGAGGTCCTCTGCGTTGTGTGATGTCCAACAGACTTTCAAAGTCGATTGGCGCTCAAAGTCCTCGGAAAACTATCACAGACTCTACCTTGAATTTTTTTTTTTTTTTTTTTAACGATCTTGCACTGCGCACCAACTTTCTGAACTTTTTCCACGTTCCTCAAGGACATTGGTCTATAATGCTGGATGTTTTATTTTATATTATACTTTAACTATGTCTTTTTATATGTAGATTGTGCCTACATGGATGAAATGCTGTCCTCACAGTGAATGCATGGCATGAACGTCATGAAAATACTCGTAATGAACACCTAAATCTGTGCCTTCATTAAAAAAAAAAAAAAAAACCTTGAAGGCAGTGCTGGGTAAATTATTTACAAAGTGTAGTCTGTTATTGATTCCAAATTACATTACATAAATTGTAGTTAGTGACGTAATCCATTACACTTTTAGGTAATATAATCACACTACTTTTGATGTAACTTGTTTATCACATTGATTTAAATAGGATATTCTTGTACCATATTGATATAAAAATACAAAGAGTAAGCAAATATATTCCATTTGTTGTTATTAACAGCATGAAGTGCATTAAACAATACATCAAGGTTTCCCAAACTGGGCTTTGTGAAGGAACTGAAGGGGGGTTGTGAGTTTATCGAAAAGCTAATAATTAATTAATTCATAAAAATGTAAAATTAAAATAACAATTAAAATAAAACACTTACTGAAAACGTATACCTGGATGTCATTGACTGACTTCAAAGGACAGTAAACATGCAAAAGTTTGTAAATACATAGGTCAAATGCCGTCTTGTGTGAATGTCTAAACTGGAAGACTTTCTGATTGTACTGTATATAAGCAGTAGGCTATTTTAGAAAAGAAAATTTAAAAGATTAAAAAGAATAATTAAGAAGAATCAATAAATTCTTAACAATTTATTGCTATTGTGGCAATAGTAATCAATAAAAAAAGTAATTGTCTGATTACAAGTATTTTAAAATGTAATCTAATTCCAAGTACTTAATTTTTGGACTCTGATTACGTAATCCAGAATACATGTAATCAGTTACTACCCAGCACTGATTGTAGGTTACAGAAGATCATGTCAAATCATTATCCGTTGAGCTATTTATCAGTTATTAAGACACCAAACTGCTGTGCAACCAAATACAGTCACATGCATGTATTGGATTATCTGATTTATCTTGAGAATTAGAATTACAATATATGCACTTGTTATTACTTTATGCTTCATTTCAGTATTTTCAGGTTCAGCCAAAGCAAAAACTGATTACTTTGACTTTTATACGCGTGTGTGGTTTTGAAATCTTCACCAGTGTTTTGTTTTCCCATCATCTGTCCATGATGGTCCTGTGTGATTTTCTGATGAGCAGGTGAGCCCCTCTTAAAAGGTTTGGATGGTAAATATCAGATGTATCTGCGTCAAACCCTGTTATCAATAAAGACCTTCTTCTGACACACAGGTACCGTGTTATTTCAGCGGTCGCATGTTATCGTTTGAAATGATTCTTCTTGTATCGAAATGCTTCTAAAGTGGTGTTAGTCGCCGGTAGTCGTGGTCCGGTGTGACCTTGTTGCCAAGCAACCCCAAAGGCCGTCCTGCATCCAGATGTCGATCCGGTTCTGCAGAAACTGGCAATCAAACCCATTTATAGGAACATTGGGCAAACAGCCATTAGGCACAATTACGGGTCAAAACACAAGGGTTATAAAAGCATTTTTCACTGTAGGTGATATATTAAAGCTTTCAGAAATCTGCATGTGGCACGTTACCGCTTCACATGTAGCCACTTTCAGTGTTTGTTCCTGCGGAGAGAAGTGTAGAAGTTTCTTTTAAGACATTTCGGTTAATAATAGATCCTATTTTATTGCTTTTTGAAGTTTGTCGACTGCCTTTTCAAAGCCCTGTGCTTTGACATGATTATTCTCAATCTTTTCTGTACAATAGTTGTAAACCTGAAATGTTCTTGCTGTATTTGCACAGCTTTCAATCTCCACACAACACAATTCATTGGTGAGGGAATCTGGACCACGCTTGACTGTTGTTGCAGATGTGGCAAAACGACCGTGTGTCATGTGGCGTTTGATGCTGGTAAATCTGTTCCTCACCATTCGACTGTAAGTCTGTCCCTAACTTTCAATATCTGTGATCAAGGAGAGACATAGCTATTGATCTCTTTGCAGTGCACAGACAGACATGCAGTGCTGTATTAGCAAAGCAAGTTGACACACAAATGAACCCCTGATAACCTACAGCTGAATAGTGTAAGTAACAATCACACGTAGTTTACAATTATTAAAGCAGTTGTTTCTAATGTATATATGAGGCAGACAGTAATATTATATGAATTTAAGGGCTGAAACTGTTGTGTATTAAAAACAATCAAGCCCTGCTCATATTTAAAAAGTAACACAAAAGTAACGTAAGGCATTACTTTCCATAAAAAGTAACTAAGTAACGTAATTAGTTACTTTTTCAGGGAGTAACGCAATATTGTAATGCATTACTTTTAAAAGTATATACATGATATACGTTTCAAAGTTTTGATCTGAATCAAAAGATTCGCGAAACCGCTCCGAAGTCCCGATCAAATGATACGTGCTCCGAAGTCCTAATCTGAATCAAAAGATTCATGAACCTGCTTAGTTCCGATCTGAATCAAATTATTTGCATTACGAGATCTGATTGGCGTGCTTCGTAACAGTGAATCCAGCCTGATCTCATGGCAATTCGTACGTATTTTACGAGGTGGCTAATTTGTACGAATTCGTACAACCTCACTCGTACAAAATCATACGATTTTTGCTAAATCGTACGTATTTTACGAGTTGCCAATTCGTATGAATTTGTACGAATGACCTACCTAACCCCGCCCCTAAACCTACCCGTCACTGGGGTTTAGACAAATCGTACTAAATCGTACGAGTGAGGTTGTACGAATTCGTACGATTTATCCACCTCGTAAAATACGTACGAATTGCCGTGAGATAGCGTTGGTGAATCATGTTGCGATGCAATGGTTTGATTCTGAGTTTCGAAAAGCAGGTGCTTTTTAAAATCATCACAAGCTATGTTGAAATTCAAAAATGAATGGCTCTTTACTGGTTTATGCTAGTGAATCCTTGAAATGAAAGATCAAAGTCACGAGTTTGAGTTTGAATCAATCAGGGGTGCGTTTCCAAAAAGCATTGTTAATTTTTTTTAATGAATTAATGAATGAATAATCTGGCTTGAATTTTTTTTTTTTTTTTTTTTTATTAATTTTTTATTATTTTCCTTTTTTCTCTCTCTTTTTTTTGCTTCAACTTTTTTATTATTATTTAGAATATAGACCTTAATGGACTATGATGAATGAATGAATGAATCTGGCTTTGAATTTTTATATTTTATTTTATTATTAATTAAAAAAAATCTTTATTTTTTTGCTTGAGCTTTTTTTATTCAGAATATAGAGCTTAATTGGACTATGATGAATGAATTAATTAATTAATAATCTGGCTTTGAATTTTATTAAAAATTAGTAATAATTTTTTTTTTTTTTTTTTTTTTTTGCTTGAGCTTTTTTTTTTATTATTGAGATTATAGACCTTAATCGGACTATGATGTGCATGTAAACATGGTCAATACTGACATCACACTGATCTGTAAATTTAGCAGCTCATCCCAGATTGTTCCAGATCCAGATCCGTCTACTTCATCAGACGGTGGAGATCCCGCAGCACCTTCAGCTGGTAAATCGAGTCGTGCTCGGTGAGGCTGTTCTCCGGGTTTCATGTCGGGCCTGTCGCTGTCGTCTGGAGATCACAGTCCGGAGAGACTCAGACTCCTGACGCGAGCTGACACACACGGGCACGCTGGGAATGTACCGTGTCAGCTGCAGTGTTTTCTGGACGGACGCACGCATATAAATTGGAATTGCATCACCGTCCGGGTCTCGACAGCGGCGACACGGCAAATCCCCGCGCGGAGAAAACCCAGGAGCCTTAATAGTCTCTCCCTCCGTTCGATTGCTTTTCCAGAGATAGAAAAATATCAATTTTTATCAAGCGTGCTGCAGGGAAAGTCAGGAGAATATCACACCGTCCTTGAGACGCACACTAATGAGCGGTTACGCGGCTGAACCCGTTAAATGAATAAATAAACGACTGCGCTGTTCTTCCTCAGCAGCAGCTGCAGACGGAAGATAACTTCAGCACGGACGGCGGGAGCTGATAACATATCACACTTACTGTTTATTACAAGAAAATAAATAAGAGCGGTTCTTTTCAAGGCATTTGTCGATGTTTTGAGACAAACTGGGACACTTTCACTCCGTGTGTATAATTGAGCACTTTTTTTTTGGCCCCATCTGTTGGAAAAACAACTGAGGCCTGTTGCATAAACTGCTAAGACTAGTACTACAGATTAGTCTTCAATTTTTCTTTGAATATATAACTTTAACCCGTGTGCATCAATTAAAAAAAATTACTCGGAGGACAAAAATGTCCATGTCAAAAAACGGTCATAAAAATATTATTATTATTATTATTATTATTATTATTTGGCTCCATCTGTTGAAAAAACAACTGAGGCCTGTTGCATAAACTGCTTAGACTAGTACTACGGGTTAGTAACCTATGTTTTCTTGAATATATTACTTTAACCCTTGTGCATCAATTTAAAAAAGGTAATCAGAGGACAAAAATGTCCATGTCAAAAAACAGTCATAAAATATTATATATCATTAATGATTTGTTTTGTTTTATTTATTTATTTTATCTTGTTTGTTTGTTTGTTTATGTATCTTTTGCTTTCTCTGACATAGATCTTTTTACAACATCAGTCCTTACCATAACTACCAAAATTCATTCATTTTCATCCAAATTTCATTCAAATTCATTCATTTTATATTAAAAAACAAACAAAAATTAAATTATATTCCATATACTGCACTAAATGCTGAGCTTATTTATTAATTCATTCATTCACCCTGCAGTGTCAAAACAAGTGGGAAATGCGTTAAATAAGTTGCTTATTTTATTAATTTTATTGTTTCAATCTGTTTTTATGTATTTGTTTGTTTGTTTAATAATTTATTTATTCATTTGTGTATTTTATAATTTGTATTTATTTTCTCATTTGCTTATTTCTCATTTTTATTTGTACATTAATCCCAGCATTTGCCGATATAAGATTATCAAACAGTAACTTTGATCATTACCAAGTTGGAAGTCGACTTAAGTGCCTTTCTGCTGCGCTTAAGTAAGAACGTTAAGGTAATAAGGACTTGGGCGGGGCTTAGTGCTGTCAGTCAAACCTGCAGCCAATCGGATTCCTCTGAAGCGCTCACTGAACCCCAAGCTGACATCATCACTGAACATAATGGGAATGTGCGCGGAGCAGAAGCAGTGATATCAGCTCCCGTAGGTCGTGGCATCTGTCGCCGAGGGGTTTTCTCTCTGATAGTAAATTGGTCATTTAGGAGCCAGCTGGAATCAGGCCGCTGCATGCTGGGACTCCTCTGGCCGAGAGCCACGTCCAGCGAGAGGCCGCTGAAGCACGCTGCGCACATATGGCCCCTGTGCCAAACCCGTCCCCGACACCAGAGGCGGCCCCGCATTGTGTTTCTGTGCTCGCTGAGGTCCGACACTTCAGAAATTACAGTCACAACAGAACGACTCACGAGCCTAAAGAGTCTTTTAGATGGGTTTTCAATGTTTAGATGACACCAAAATGAGAGTATGTGAATATCCCTTTGGGATTAATAAAGTTAAATCAATCAATATATATATATTTATATTAAATATGTCTAAAACGTTATATATAATATTTTTATTTCTATTAAGCTACATTGTTATGTTGTTTTTACTCATAGTATTTATTTTCTTTTTTAATATCTGAGTCAAATTTTTATTTACTTATTTTTGCTTATTTTATTGTGATTTATTTTAATCAAATTTGAGTTATTTGCTTATTTTTTATTTCATTCTAGATTTATTTATTTTAATGTTTTTATTTATTTATGTATTTATTTGCTTGTTTTATTCTATTTTTATTCATTTTAATACAATTTTTATTCATGTATTTATTAACTTACCCATTTATTTGTTTATTTTATTAAAATTTGTGTTCATTTTATAATTTTTATGTATCTATTTATTCATTTATTTGCCTATTTTATTCTATTTTTATTTTTTTCCATGTATTTTTATGTATGCATTTATTTCATCATTTATTTGTTTATTTTATTCAATTTTTGTTATTTATTTTAATCTATGTATTTATTTATTTACTTAGTTATTTGCTTGTTTATTATTTTAATCTGTTTTTTTATGTATTTATATATGTGTTTGTTTACTCATTTATTTGCTTACTTCTATTTTTATCTAATTTTTATTTATGTATTTATTTACTCATCAGAATTGTTTTATTCTAGTTTTGATTTATTTTAATCAAATGTTTATATTAATCAAATGTTTATTTGAATTGTTAATCTTATGTTATTTATTTGCTTATTCTAGTTTTGATTGATTTATTTTAATTACACTGTTTTTCTTTGAACTTTTCCCTGGACCCCTGATCTAGCACAGAGAAAAGGTTTGTTTTGGTGTCTCAGTGCAGCTCTGTTGAAATGAAATGATCTGTTCACCCAAAATGGTGCTTTTTGGCATTTAAAAGCTCCTCCGACTTTCATTACATGGAAAAGAGCAGCCATAATATTCTTTAATTGTGTTTCACAGAAGTAAAAATAAATCAAATGGATTTGGAACAACCCAAGGGTGATTAAATGTTGAATAAATCTGCATTTTGGTCTGAAACGCTTCTTTAAACTGCACCTGATTCCTCGGAGCCGCACACCATCGTGTTGTGGACTCAAACTCGACTCAAGCATGAATTCTTGATCAAACGCAGCGGGTGCGGGGAGTGTGTTTTTGGACTCCGTCCCAAACGCTGAGCGTATAATCCTCAGAATCGGCCCCATCAGCAGATCTGGACCAAAAGGGAACGGCTGTGGCCAAGACATTCAACTTTTTAGAGAGAAACAAGCAGTACATGAATGTAATCCACTGTGTTAAAATCTTTGGATGGAGGAATTGAACTGTGTCACATGACTGAAATCTGAAAGCTTTTATCAGCATCATCATGCATTAAACTGCATTAGCCGACTTAATTCTTGGCAGATTGGTGAACTGTAATTGAATAACCATATTCAAACCCTCGGTTTCATTAGGAAGGAAGAAGCTACAAACACACTCAATATTGATGTTCATGTCAGTGAAACAGTCGGGTAAGTGATATTTAATCTCTATTTATGCAGTCTCATTTGCACAACACTTTTTTTTGTGTTAAATCTGATGTTTGTGACTGAACTGCTATATTTCTCTGTTTTGAGCAGCATTCAGTGTTTTCCTGCTGAAGGACAGAATATACATCAGCCGTCCTCTCGGATGACCTCTGATCTCCTGAAGATGGAGTCCAGGAGTGATTTAAGCGGGACACAGGTGAAAGATCAGGTCCTGCTGTACATGAGGGACGAGGATCTGCAACCCGGTGCTTCTTATATAACACAAATAAGATTTAATGACTTCAGTTTATGTGCATAAAGAAGTCCTCTAGCTTTATTATCTCCTTTATTTACTAGTTAGTGGTCAAGGAATCTGATCTTTCTCTCAAGATGAACATTGTGGAGCTCCTTTTACATCTGTAATGAGATGAGAATGACTTTTCCTTCAGGTTGTGCCCCTAAATATCCATAAATACGATTTTTAATTAAGACTTGATGTCAACAACAAGAACAGGTAACATCACACACACACCTATTACTATATTATCACATAGTGAACTCAACTCTATATAGTTGAATATATATGTATACAGCTTTATTTGCATACATAAAAAAATAATTCTAAAGAACGTTTTGAAACATTCCCATCATGTTATGAAAACATTAATTCTGAATGTTCTCTAAACGTCCAGTTTTTTTAAATGTTTAAAACATTCCGTTTCAGAATTTTGCAAACATTATGGAAACATTCTGAACATTCCGAAACAAATAGTAACATTTAAAAACTTTTAAATAAAAAACATGCCATACGCCTGTTTTTGCACCATTTTTATCTTTGTTGCAGCGGATCTTTATACTCTAATAAAAATGAATAATCATATTTAGTGCAGCCTAAGCAGAATCTTTTGAAAACAGGAGAATCTGCAGTTATTAAAATAAAGTTAGTCATTAAAACATCCTTAGTTTAATTGACTGACTAAATTTGCAAAAGTATACTTGCATACTACTTCTGACATACTATTGTATTTATATATCTTTATCTGGTAGATGTACTAATAATAGTATATTAGTGTGACCCTCCCACACGGAATTTGGGTCACAAGAATTTTGTGGTATTTGTATATACTGTATATTAGTTGTAGTTTGCACATGTGCAGTATTTACATGTATTTTATAATATTTGTCACTACATTAAGATGTATGATGAGTGTATTTGAAGAGAACTAAGCTGCATTTTCTAAGTTCTGGGTGACAGTCGAGAGCTTGAGTTGCAGTGGCAACCCTGGGCATCTTCAGACAACACAGAGGACTGCCTGATTAACAGCAAACTCTTGTCTCTCTCACTTTTTTATTGAAAAAGGTTAGTTAAAATGATTACATATCAGAGAAAACCTGTAATTCAAATGTTTTAATGTCTAATTAATGTTTTTATTGAAAAGTTAATTCATGACTATTTTCAAATGGATGTTATGCCAGAGTACTAGTCCATTAGTGAATGACAATAAACTGAGCAAATTAGTCAAGTTCATAAAAAGTTAGAAAGTATTTTATAATAGTGTAAAAAGGTTACCTGTCAGTGTGTGATTGCAGTTGATGTGTGTTTTACTTACCCGAATTATACTCACCTGAGTAACGTTACATTTGAGTATTTATGTGTTTGTTTATTTATATGTATATTATATACATTTATTATTGTTGCTGCATTTGTTTTATGGCTTTGAATGCTATAGTCTTAATAAAGACAACACAGAGGACTGCCTGATTAACAGCAAACTCTTGTCTCTCTCACTTTTTTATTGAAAAAGACAATTTCTCATCTGTTGAGTGGACCTCCAGGGCGGGGTCTGCAACATTAGTGTTCAGAATAGCACTACTCTCAACAACTTTAGGTTATTGTTCAAAAAATAATAATAATGTAATAATATTAATAATATATTAAAACTACTGTATCATATTGTGACCCTGGACCACAAAACCAGTCATAAGGGTCAGTTTTTCAAAACTGAGATTTATACGTCATCTGAAAGCTGAATAAATAATCTTTCCATTGATGTATGGTTTGTTATGATTGGACAATATTTGGCTGAGATACAACTATTTGAAAATCTGGAATCTGAGGGTGCAAAAAAATCAAAATATTGAGAAAATCATCTTTAAAGTTGTTCAAATGAAGTTCTTAGCAATGCATATTACTAATCAAAAATTACGTTTTGATATATTTACAGTAAGAAATTTACAAAATATCTTCATGGAACGTGATCTTTACTTAATATCCTAATGATTTTTGGCATAAAAGAAAAATCAATAATTTTGACCCATACAATGTATTGTTGTCTATTGCTACAAATATACCTGTGTTACTTATGACTCTTTTGTGCTCCAGGGTCACATATTAATTCAATTCTATAATAAAACTGGCATGAGCACAAATAAGCATCTCTTTTTGTTTCACAAATGAAATTCAGTTTTGGTTTCGGAGTTTCCCACACACTTTTCTTTTAATATTTCTGAAACATTCGTGACTGAATATAATGCAGCTTTTAGCCATCAGCGATTGTAGTTTGGGAAACTGGAGGTGTTTTTCACAGAGGTGTCTCTGAAACACTTTCACGCAACGCAGCGACCTGAAGGAAAGCAGTCGCGTCTGCTGAATATTCATGAGCTGCTGAATATTCATGCGATATTTAAAACTACAGGAACAGGAAGTGTTTGGATTGGACGGAGGAAGTCAGCCGTTGGTTGAGGACGGGGGGATGTTTAAGCTGCTGGAGAGATGGAGATAATGATGATGTTTCAGGTAGAGGAGAAGGTCATAGAAAGTCGTTTAATTAGCGCTCGCTGATCACCTCGTAAGGAGGCATTAGCGGAGCGACACAGTCTGCAAACTCAACCGCTGGGGAAATGAAAGGTCAACGTGTCCATAAATGGAGATGGAGATATAGTATTCACCATCAGACAAGAACAAGCCATATAATAATTTAAAATTGAGAAGAAGAAAAAACGACAGAAAGCTAATCAAAAAAAGTGTGGAAACACCAACAAAATAGCATTGACTTCCAAAACCAGGCAAAAGAGAAACAGGGTTAATTACTAGCTAGTAATCGTTGTATTTGTATGTATGAGGGTCAAAGACGTTAAGATGTCCACATTAAAAGACATTTATGTCCATAGAAAGTACATTAAATGTAAGTAAAGTGTCTACTTGTAAGGTTTCAAATAGGTTTTTGGAGAATAAAATGTCAACATTTGGTTGAAATAATGTAACATTGTCATTCAGTGTAAACCGATTTTTATGTAAAAATTCAAAAAACATGCTTATTCTGACTTGTACATATTAAAATATATAAAAGAATAAGGGAGCATATTACATTTTATTGTGTTTTAAATGAGTAAAAAATTCTTACTGAGAATGCAAATAGGTGAAACCTAGGATTGTGGCAAATTAAAAAAAAAAAAAAAGTACAACTAATTAGTATTTTGGGTGAAAGTAATTAGTCTTCTCATATGTCATAAATTGATTTTTGTTGTAAATATGCCTGACAAGATTGTTACACTGAATGACATTTTAGTGGCTGTCTTCTGTAAATCAGGGAAAAATGTATGATATTTATTTTTTGTTAAAGTAAACTTAAATTAAAACTTTTTTTTATTTTATTTTTGGTCTTTGACCCATGTGCATTTCATCACCTGTCTGTTTGCTTTTTTGTTTATTTTCCTGTTTATTGCTTGTTTATTTGTTTATCTGTTTGTGTATTTGATCATATATTTGAGTGCCTGCCTGGTATAAATTATATACATTTACAAAATAATAAAAATAATAATAAGTAATATTACAGTTATTTTATTTTAGTTTATTGCAATCCATTGCATTGCATTTTATTTCGTTTAATTTTATTTGAATGCCACAACAAATCAGACTGAATAAATTATAATGAAACTGAATAAATAAGACTGAATGAATTATATACATTTAAATAAATAATAAATAACATGTTATTATGTTATGGGCATTTTCATTTTTGTAATATTTATTTTAATTCCTTTGATTTTATTGCATTGCATTTTATTACATTTAAACACCATATTGAATCAGACTGAATAAATTATAATTAAACTGAATAAATTACACTTAATAAATTAAATATATTATTATATTATTTTATTTTTATATATTTTATTGCTTTGCATTGCACTGCTATACATTTTACTGCATTTGAATGCCACAATGAATCAGACTAAATAAATTATAATTAAACTGAATAAATTATATACCTTTAAATAATAACAATAATATAAAGGTATATTACGTTTATTTTAAAAAAAAAGGTTTTATTGTATTTAATTTTATTGCTTTGTGTTGCATTGCATTTTCATTTTATTTGAATGCCACAAAGAATCAGACTGAATACATTATAATTAAACTGAATAAATTACACTGAATAAATTATATGCATTTAAATAATAACAATAATATAAAGGTATATTACGGTTATTTAATTTTTTTCTTTTTATTGTATTTAATTTTATTGCTTTGTGTTGCATTGCATTTTCATTTTATTTGAATGCCACAAAGAATCAGACTCAGAACAAATCCCATTCAGAGAAGAAATCTGCTTCAGTCTGTCTGTGTTTGTGTGCTTGTTTACAGTCAATTAGACGATCACACAAACAGACAAAAACAAGCTCAAACAAATAAATCGACATATTGAGGAAACGTAACACGCCGCTGGGGAAATGAAAGCTCAACACATCCATAAATGGAAATGGAGATATTTTATTCACCATCAGACAAGAACAAGCCATATAATAATTTAAAATCTAGACTGAAAAACACACAAAAAGCTAATCAAAAAAAGTATGGAAACACCAACAAAATAGCGTCGACTTCCATAACCAGGCAAAAGAGAAATACGATAAGATTTACTTACTAGCTAAGATTTCTACATCCTGTGATCGGCGAAGAGATAAAAATGAACGAATGTTTTCTTCTTTAAACATCCAGTGTGGTCATGCCGGCGTGTGCGTGGTCGTGTTTCGATGGGTTTATAGTCCTCGTTTGTGCAGAAATGGCCTCCTCATGTACACTGGCGTCTGTCTGATATTATACACGATTCATATTTGGCATTATTTGGGGAAGGTTGTGGAGGGACGGTCGCGTGAGACTGTACAGGTGCTGTTAGCGTCGAGCGCAGAGACTAAAGACACATGGGATCCACTGAGCAACAGATGTGTCCGTTCTGGAGAAGAGACAGAGAGAGAGAATACAATTATAGGAATATATATACCATAATAAATCACTGTTTGTGTATTGAGTAAATACTGACTGAATAAATTAGCATTTTATAATATTGCATTTTATTTTGTTGCATCTTTATTTTATTTGATTGCATTTTTAATTTGATTGCACTGCATTGTATTTTAATTTATTGCACTGGATTTTATTTTAAAATGCATTGCATTGCATTTTGATTTTACTGCATTTTATTTTATTGCTTTGCATTGCATTTTCCCCTTTTTGCTTTTTGCATTTTTTTATTTTATTTCTTTGCATTGCATTTTCTTTTTACCTTTTCTCATTGCAATTTTTATATTTTATTGCATTATTTTGCATTTCTTTTTTTTTCTTTTACTCCATTGCATTTTATTGCATTGCATTGCATTTGATCACCACAATGAATTAGACTAATCTAATGATCTGATCTAATTAAAATAATGGATATAAATAAAATGTAAATAATTATGTATTTTTTAAAATAATTTTTAAAAGGTATTATTATTATTATTATTTTTAAACTGAATTCAACATTGGCATTGGTAAGATTTTAATAATTTTAATGATTTTTCCAGGCCTGGAAATTACAATTATATATACAAATAAATGTATGCTAATTATGTATTAAAATAAAATTAAAAGGTATTATTATTTATTATTATTTTGAGCACAAATTATTTTATAAATACATGTAAATAATTAATTTAGCAAAATAAACATTTGCAAAAAATAAAAAATAAAATAAACAAATAAATCAACCAATTTAATCATATCTTTGCTTACCCATTTGTTTGTTTGTTCATTGTTTTTCTTTGTCTGCATGTCATGTATGTTTTCCTGTTTTTTGCTTGTCTTTTTGTGTGTGTGTGTGTGTGTGCGTGTGTGCGTGTGTGTGTGTATGTGTGTGTGTGTGTGTGTGTGTGTGTTGTGATCACCTTGCACTGGCACAGTGTGCAGTCGGTGCCGTGTTTGACCCAGGACGAGCCGCTGAAGCGCGTGATGCCGTGCTCGTCCTCGCAGGTCTTGGTGATGTCGTTGCGGACAGCGTGAGCCTGGCACGGGTCCGAGACGCAGCGCGGGCAGCACTCGCCCTCGGGCACCAGCGTGAAGTCACAGTCCGCCGGCGGGCAGGACAGAGGCCAGCAGTCCACCTCACCCTGCTGAAGACCGGACCAAACCAGAGAACACATCACTGCAGCTTAATGCACAAAGATCTGAGCTGCTAACTGAAGGGTTCAAACCCCACAGCACTTCATAAACCCGCACATAAACACTAGCCATCAGAAGCTTGGGGTCGGTACGATTTGTTAATGTTTTTGTCACTTCTGCTCAGCAAGGCTGCATTTATTTGATCAAAAATACTGTAAAATAGTAAAATATTATTATAATCTAACAGCTGTTTTATATGTGAATATCTGTTAAACTGTAATTTATTTCTGTGATCAAAGCTGAATTTTCAGCATCATTACTCCAGTCTTCAGTGTCACACTTTTGAACCATTTAATGCGTCCTTGCTGAATAAAAATATTAATTCTTAAAAAAAAATAAAAATAAAAATCGTACCCTAAACTTTTGATCAGTAGTGCATGTGTGCATTTCCTATTTTTTTCCTTAAATAGCCTTTATTTGCAACCCTGATTTGCTACTTCAGTCAGTGGCAAATTGTATTTATAATATATAGGCAACTTTTTAAATCTAGAGATATTCTAGATTATATTATCTCTAGATTTAAATAAATTTTTTTTTTCCCCAGACGAGAAATATTTAAATTTATAAATGCATAGATCTTGCTTAAAATTAAATTAGAAATTTTGTAAACACAGAACTACATCACTTATTGCATTCAGTATCAACTCTCTCTATATATATAATATATATATATATATATATATATATATATATATATATATTTTTAATATTTTTTTAATAATTTTAAGATTTTAATAATTTCTGTAATTTTTCTAGGCCTGGAAATCAAAATGATAAATTATTTGTTTCTAAAAAAGTATTATTATTATTATTATTATTATTATTTACATAAATTATACATTTATGTAAATAATGAATTTCACAATGTCAACATTAGCAAACTGTTAAATCAACAAATTGAATCATTATTTTAAAATCATATGTTCAATTTTATAAGTTGATGCATTTAAATTTATTTTTAGTATATTTAAGTATAAAGTATATTTAAAAAAATATATTATTATTATTATTATTGCCTTCAACATTTTAAGATTTTAATAATTTCTGTGACTTTTCCAGGCATGCAAATCACAATTGTAATTATATTTATTTATTATACAATATATATATATATATATATATATATATATATATATATATATATATATATATATATATATATATATATATATATATATATATATATATATATATATATATATATACTGCAAAGTTTAAACTTTATTTTAAGATCATATTTTTATTCCAGGAGATTTAAATAATGATGTATTTTAAAAATATTACTACTATTTAAGTCTATCTAAATATATTTTAAATTGTAATGATGCATTTAATAATGATGAAGTTGATTGTTATAATTATTATGTAATTGCATTCAGCATGTGCGTTTGTTTCTGTTGTAATGTGGCTGATGTTTCTCTCTCATGTTAATGAGAAGCGAGCAGCACCACTGTGTTTGATCAAGGCTGAAGCCGTACAGCATGCAGTCACTCGTCTGTAGAGGTGAATTGTGGGAAAACAGGCGAGCAGGACGGGGTCACAACAAGGTGCTTCTTCACAAACGTCCCTGATGAATGCAGATCTGACACGAGTGTTTGATGAGCATATGGCTGGAGGAGGAGAGAGCTGTTTCCAGAGAGACCCGCTGAGATCCAGCCATCAAGCTGAGCTGATTTACTGCTCTTTGATTATTATTGAGTTTGCCATGGTTAAAGATGCGAGGGGGGTCAAACGAAAAATGCATTTTTACAACCACAGATTTGAACTGTATACAGTTACAACTACAGTTGGGGCACAAATGCCACTAAATTGGATAAAAATGCCCCTGCACAAACAAATTAAATTAAGATTGGCTCATGTTGCACCGTATTTCATTTTAGGTGTTTTTGTTCTTTTATGAATCTTTGCAAATCGCCTTCCCTAATAATGCGCTAGTTAGCAAGTTTAACGATGAATGCGGTTTACCGTCTTTACCTAAACTTTACCTAAAGTTTACCGTCTCTCAGAGAACGTCGTCACCCCACGGAAGAGAGGGGCGGAGTCAGCAGCTCATTAGCATTTAAAGTGACATGCACTGAAACGGGTCGCTGTGAACAGAGCTGTTTTTGACAGGGTAAAAAGGGTGTTGTTTTACGCTAACATTGAGAAATTTTAAACAAAGTGTTATAGACTTTTCATTAAGACCCTAAAGAATAATATCAAACTGTGGAAAATGGGCATCCGATGACCCCTTTAACAAGAAAATATCATTTCAGTCTTAAATAATGACATGGGTATGACAGGTATTTTAAGGTGAAGGTGATTTATGAGGACATTTCCCCATGTCCCCATTTTTCAAAACTCTTATAAATCATACAGAGTGAGTTTTTTTGAGAAAGTAGAAATGCACACAGTCTCCTGTGAGGGTAAGTTTAGGTGTAGGGCAATAGCACACACAGTTTGTACAGTATAAAACCATTACGCCTATGAGATGTCCCCACTTTTCACAAAAACATACATGTGTATGTTTCTGTGTGTGTGTGTGTGTTGTGTTTCTCTTTGTGTGTGTGTGTGTGTGTGTGTGTGTGTGTGTTGTGTTTCTCTTTGTGTGTGGTGCGAGTGTGTGTTGTCACACTCTGTGTGAGTGTGTGTGTGTGTGTTGTGTTTCTCTTTGTGTGTGTGTGTGTTTGTGTGTGTTGTGTTCTCTCTCTGTGTGTGTGTGTGTGTGTGTTGTGTTTCTCTGTGTGTGTGTGTGTGTGTGTGTGTGTGTGTTGTGTTCTGTCTGTGTGGGTGTGTGTGTGTGTGTGTTGTGTTTCTCTCTCTCTGTGTGTGTGTGTGTGTGTGTGTGTGTGTGTGTGTGTGTGTGTGTTGTGTTTCTCTCTGTGTGTGTGTGTGTGTGTGTGTGTGTGTGTGTGTTCTGTTTCTCTGTGCATGTGTGTGTGTTGTGTTTCTCTGTGTGTGTGTGTGTGTGTGTGTTGTGTTTCTCTCTGTGTGTGTGTGTGTGTGTGTTGTGTTTCTCTGTGTGTGTGTGTGTGTGTGTGTGTTGTGTTTCTCTGTGTGTGTGTGTGTGTTGTGTTTCTCTGTGTGTGTGTGTGTGTGTGTGTTGTGTTTCTCTCTGTGTGTGTGTGTGTGTGTTGTGTTTCTCTGTGTGTGTGTGTGTGTGTGTGTGTTGTTTCTCTCTGTGTGTGAGTGTTTGTTGTGTTTCTCTCTGTGTGTGTGTGTGTGTGTGTTGTGTTTCTCTGTGTGTGTGTGTTCTCTGTGTGTGTGTGTGTTCTCTGTGTGTGTGTGTTGTGTTTCTCTGTGTGTGAGTGTTTATTGTGTTTCTCTCTCTCTCTCTGTGTGTGTGTGTGTGTTGTTTCTCTCTGTGTGTGTGTGTGTGTGTGTGTTTGTGTTTCTCTCTCTCTGTGTGTGTGTGTGTGTGTGTGTGTGTTGTGTTTCTCTGTGTGTGTGTGTGTGTGTGTGTGTGTGTTGTGTTTCTCTGTGTGTGTGTGTGTGTGTGTTGTGTTTCTGTGTGTGTGTGTGTGTGTGTGTGTGTGTTGTGTTCTCTCTCTCTCTGTGTGTGTGTGTGTGTGTGTGTGAGTGTTATGTTTCTCTGTGTGTGTGTGTGTGTGTGTTGTGTTCTCTCTCTCTCTGTGTGTGTGTGTGTGTGTGTGTGAGTGTTATGTTTCTCTGTGTGTGTGTGTGTGTGTGTTGTGTTCTCTCTCTCTCTGTGTGTGTGTGTGTGTGTGAGTGTTATGTTTCTCTGTGTGTGTGTGTGTGTGTTGTGTGTGTGTGTGTGTGTGTGTGTGTGTGTGTGTGCTCTCACCAGACACTGGCAGCGCTGGCAGCTGTCGATCCAGGTGTCTCCGCTGGAGTAGGTCAGCAGGCCGCTCTGATGCAGACACTGGGACGTGAGGCGCGGGTCACACTCCGGACAGCAGAACAGATCCAGCGTGGGATTGTCACAGTCACACACCATCCGTCTGCAGAGGACGCGGCCCGACTGCAGCACACACAGGTGAAACACACACTAAACTACTGGAGGACAGATGCTGATGAATCCTATTAACTTCATGCAAAATAACTAAAACTACAACTCAAATAAAAAATTATAAAACTGTACAGAAATAAATCATTTAAAAAAAACTAATTAAAATTGACAAATACACACAAACAAAAACTAGTTTATTTTGCTTTTTAATAAACTGATGGTTAAATAAATATGTTTAACATGTATTTGAACATTTGTTCAAGAAATAAGAAATAATATTTTACCACGGTTTATTGGAAATACTTTTCTGTCTTATTTTTCACAGATTTTATTTTATGTAAAATTTTTATGTAAAAAAAAAAGAAAAAATCTTGTGCCCTTGCATGCATGGTGAAAATTGAACTGAAAATCATTTTTAAAACGATTTCTATATAATTAGTTTTTATAATGTTTCATGTATTATATGAGATTATGTTATAATATTATATTATTATATAATGTTTATATATTATTATAACATTAATAAATATTACAAAATACTATGAAATAATTATTATTATATATATGAAGTAAAAATTACTGAGACATTTAAAAGTAATATATTTTTTAATTATTTCTATATGATTTGTTTTTATACTGTTATTATTATAAATAATATTATAAAATATTATTATTTTTATATGCTAACATTTTGTAAATGGATATTTAATGTATAAAGAAAAATTTACCGGAAAAGTGAAAGAATTTTGAAAAATTTCAATATGTTTTTTAATTATTTGTAAAAAATATTATTATATAATATTTTATATCATAAAATATTATTATAAAATATTGTAAAATATATATTTGAAATTTTTATTTCACCATTTATTTTACAGATATTTAATGTATATATATATAATTAAATGTTTTTCATGCATGTATTTAATTTGTTTTAAACTCAGCATTTTAATATTTGTTGTACTGCCTTTAATCTTTTTTTCTTTTGTTTCTTTAATAAATTGATGGTAATCTTTTTGTGTGTATTAATTGATATTATGCCACAAATGCCGTTGATAAGCCTCTCATGATCTTCTGCGTCTGTTCTTCATATCCGATCTGAGATTTATCATTTATATCATATGTATCATAGTTTCTTGCTAAGAGAGTTTATGGAAAGACGGATGAGCTGAAAATGAAGATTTACAGCTTAAATGTCAGTCTGTTCTTGAGCATCGTATGACTTCAGAAGTTGTTTTTGTCCTTTATTCCCAGCAGTGAAACTCGTGACCCGTGACGCGGGTCTAATTTTGATTGACAGCTCTTCCTCTTCCACATCAATTAAGCACTATCGGCTGATTAGGGCTGATTCGCTCGCTCTGTCCTTCACCGTGAGCGCCTTAATTGGTAGATTGATTATTTAATATCTGAAAAGCCATCATGCTCGTCGCCTCCTCCAGATGCAAGAAAACATTTCAATTAAAGACTTAATTAGTGAGCATGACCAGCCAAATTGATGGAGGTCAATGGCTTTAATGGAAATGTGACTCCTTCCTTCAGCGCTGCATGAGAAGACTCAAAAACAATCATATTTCATATCTTCACATATATACAAGATTTAGTGTGATTGGAAATACTTCTCTAGGCACATGATATTGTTATTTGTTACTGATCTTTTATTCGATTTTATTCACTTGTGCCATGTGAAAATTACCAGGTAATTTCATTTAATACTAATAAAATATATTAAATACAATATTACTGTTTTATGTTTTCAAATGTTTAGTTTATTTGAACAGTATTTTTAAAGAATTAGAACACATTTTTTATAAACATATCTATACGTAATATACATCTATTATGATATCAATCATTTTTATTTAATATTAATAAAATATGTTCCTAAACACAATATTATTGCATTTTTATAATATTCTATTTTTGCTAAAATGTTATATTGTTTAGAATGTTATTTAAAAAAATTTTTTATTAAGAATTACAACAGAATTTTAATGATATAATATTAAAATTTTGAATTGTAATATTAAATACAATATTGTATTTTTGTTATATTTGTATTTTTACAATAAAATGTTATAGTTTTATTGTAGTAAACTAAAAGTACAACTACAACCATATAAAACTTTATTACTTGAAATAAAATAATAAAATAAAATAATAAAGAAAAACACTTTGTTTCATTTAGTGTGTGCTAAAAAAGTAAAACTTAAATAAAAATGTATAAATCTGTACAGACAGATTAAAAATACTAATAAAAAACACACCAAAATTACCTAAACTTTAAATTAAAATGAAAATGGAAAATATAAAACTAAAAACTAATAAAACATTTTTATTAATATGAGTATTAGTCTCACTGTAACTATACTTTTTTTTTTTTTTTTATGAAATTATTTAACCAAATATGTTATGTATTATATAAAAAATAAAATATTTACTTTCATATTTCATTGTAATATTTGTTGTACTTCCTTTACTTATTCCTATTGTTATTTGTGTGGCATGTTTTTGTGTTTTAATGCCACAAATGCTGCTGATGCACATCTTTAAAGCATGTTGTTTTTGATCATGTGACCTCCTTGACCTGTCCTTCGTATCTCAGGATGAGAGGCTGGTGATTTACGGTCAGAGCGGGTTCCCACGATGCATCACTCTCACTGACCTGACAGGAGCACACGGAGCATCTGTCACTGTCCAGCACCCAGATCTGTCCGTTGTGCTTGACCTTGGCGAGGTGGACGCAGTCTCCGGAGCAGTTGTGTCCGTGAGGGCAGCGGCAGTCGTATCCTCCGTCCAGATTGAAGCAGACGGTGTCGTTAGCGCAGGTGCTGCGGCCCGTTCTGCACTCGTCGATGTCTGCAGGAGCAAACAAACCCACCGTACAGCTGGGTATATTATCAGAGTTTGTCTTCATATTTTTAGTTTGATATGTTCTGTTTTCATTTTAATTTTGGATAAAGTTTTAGTCAGTTTGTTAGTTTTTTCTTTTATTTATTGAGTGTGTGTGTGTGTGTGTGTGTGTGTGTGTGTGTGTGTGAGTGTGTGAGTGAGTGAGTGTGTGAGTGAGTGTGTGAGTGAGTGAGTGAGTGAGTGAGTGAGTGTGTGTGTGAGAGAGTGAGTGTGTGTGTGTGTGTGTGTGTGTGTGTGTGTGTGTGTGTGTGTGTGTGTGTGTGAGTGTGAGTGTGAGTATGAGTGTGTGAGTGAGTGAGTGAGAGTGATTGTGTGTGAGAGAGAGTGAGTGTGTGTGTGTGTGTGTGTGTGTGTGTGTGTGTGTGTGTGTGTGTGTGTGAGTGTGAGTGTGTGAGTGTGTGAGTGAGTGAGTGTGTGAGTGAGTGAGTGTGTGAGTGAGTGAGTGTGTGTGTGTGAGAGAGTGAGTGTGTGAGTGAGTGATTGTGTGTGAGAGAGAGAGTGAGTGTGTGTGTTTGTGTGTGTGTGTGTGTGTGTGTGTGAGTGTGAGTGTGAGTGTGAGTGAGTGAGTGAGTGAGAGTGAGTGTGTGTGAGAGAGAGAGAGAGTGAGTGAGTTTGTGTATGTGTGTGTGTGAGTGAGTGTGTTTGGATAGTTGTACCTTTACAGGACTCTCCATTGACGGTGAACACCTCGTTGTCATGGTAACCGTCACGACACTCGCAGTGATACCAGCCAGGTAAGTTCACACAGGTGGCATGTGTGTCACACTGAACCAAACCCTCCGAGCACTCATCGATATCTGAACACACACACACACACATACACACACGGTTCATTATCTCTGCTCCAAACCCTCGGCTGACTACATGATCAGCATTTTAAAGCGTCGTAAGGCAGCCTGTTCTTGACGTGATGAAGGCAGCAGCAGCATTACACTGACATTCAGACCAAGAGCTGATAAAAACATCACAATAATCCACACCACTCCAGCCCATCAATTAACATGCTTTTTTGAAAAAAACAAACTAAAATACAAGTTCATAATCCATAATAACGCTTCCTCCAGTGAAAAAGTGCATCTCCTTTTGTCTCTCACATCAAAATCCAGCCACAGATTTGTTTAGAGCTGTTTTGGACGGTTTTGATTTGTGCAGATTTCTCTCCTGATTCAGACCAGAACACTTTTTCACTGGAGGAAGTGTTATTATGGATTATGGACTCGTATTTGAGTTAAAAACGTCTTAATGCTGGATTTGTTTCAGCTTTTGTCTTCTCAAGACATTAACTGATGGACTGGAGTGCTGTGGATTACTTGTGATGTTTTTATCAGCTGTTTGGACTCTCATTCTGACGGCACCCATTCACTTCCATTGAGTCCCAATATAATCTCAAACATTTCTCATTAAGTCTTACAGCTTTATACCCTTATTTGATGAGAACTAGTGACTTATTTGGGTCTGTTTTTGTGTTTCAGGAATCTTCTCCATCAGTTACAGCACTGAATTCAGGTTGTAGAATCTCAGTTTATATCTGGATGTTTAGTTTGCATCACAAGCGCTTCATATTTCTCATTCATTTCCTGTGATCTCAATATCTCAGATTATGTTGATGTTTCTGGGTGTTATGATGACAGAAGAGCTCGTCATGATGGGACATGATTGATGTTCAGTGATAAACACACATCAACAAATCTTTGTGCCTCTCACATAACAGTTTGTTCAACTAACAGACCCCATCAGAGAAAGATGAAATATCTGGGTCATATTTCACCCCAAAAATTAGATAAATAAATGTTTTAACAGTTGTTTTAATAAAGTAATGTTTTATGAATAATATTTGAATAAACAATTTTATAATAATATAATATTATGTATAATATGTTTTTTATTTTATATTATATATATAATATTATATATTCATGAAATATTATTTTTAATATAATTATAAATTTGCATATATCAAGTGAAAATTTTGAGGTAATGAAAAATAAATTTTATTTAGATTATTAATTAAAAATTTATATTTTTTCTTTCATATATTTTCTTAATAGGTTTTTATATATTTTTTAATACTTCATTTTCTAGTTGTAATCATTTTTAAACAATTATATAATTTTTGATAATTATATAAATGTATTATAATTATATAAATTATATTTAATATGTATATTTTTAAAACTAAAGAGTTTATGCATCATGGTAGCATTTGTTGTATTGCTAAAAAAAACAGTAATTTTTACTGTAATATATTATTGCATTACAGTAATGAGAATCTAATGAGAATTATCAGTGAGAATAATGAAAATTACAAAATAATTCAGAAGAAAACATCCTGCAGACACAGTAATGAGAGTTTTGGTGGAGAATGCAGGAAAAAACAATAATGCTCCTAAAAATAGACTATTCATTTCTTTTATGCAGAATCATTCTTCTTTTGTTTCTTATGATTGTGGGGTGAAATATGATCTGAACGTGTTTTCATTCACACACAGACTGTGTTTGGTCCAAACAGCATTCTTCAGACAAATGGCTTTTGCAATTCAGACATAATGAGTGGAATGATATTAAATTAGACGGCGGGCGACATTAAAGCCATTATTACTCAGACGCTGGTGGAGAGAGATCTTCTCAACGATTAAACACTCACAGGAGAGACGAGCCTCTGCTCTGATTAAAACTGATCTCAGATCGTTATGAAAATCACTCTTCACCGGCAGCCAATCACAGCACGACCTCGCAGGTCAGGTGACCGTCAGGAGCTTAACAGGGTTTCTGTGAGTTTTCAGAGAGCAGACTGAAGGATGAGTAGATCATCCTTGTGTTTGGTGACTTTGATTAATATCAGAGATGGAACAATGAATGAGAGAAATTCTGCTTGGTTTTTCACTGAATTGGGAAGATAGTTTAAAGTCATTATCAATTTGTGCATTTAATATAGTCAAATCAATGACAGTCATGGACTAATTACAGATGTAGGTGATAATAGCTTCTTAAATGCATGCATATATCATTTTATTATATGCATTATAAATATATGCATTATGATATATAAATTACATTTTAATAAACATTTTTAAAAATACAATATTATTTATTTAACATTATATGTCATATTTTTATATATTAACATAATATTGTTTATAGTAAAAATGTAATATACATTTGCACATATCAAGTGAACATTAAGAGGTAATAAAAAAAATATTATATATATATATATATATATATATATATAAATATATAATAAAAAAAATCTATGAAGAATATAATATATACTTAATATATGAAATAACAAACAAATACACATTTAACATTTAACAAATGTTTTAATAAAGAATAGTTATATACTGTAAATAATATTTTAATAAACTATTTTATAATATAATAATATTTATTATTAATATTAAATTATGTATAACGATGTTATATATTAAAATGTTAAATATATTTGCACATATCAAGCAAAAATTATAAGGTAATGAAAACAAAATATATATAAAATGATATAGTAATCACTTGATTAATTTATTATTTAATATTATGTATTAATACAATATTATTTATAATATAAATGTAATTAGAAATGTGCACATAAGGTAATGATTTTTTTTTCTTTCACATTTTTTCTTATATTTTCAGGAAGTGTTTTCATGTATTCAGATCACAAGTATATAGTGAAGTATATCAATTCCTCCCTGTATTCACTAATGAAGTCTCATATCTGAGAGCCGCTGCAGACAAGCAGCAGAACCTGCTCACATTGATCATCTTAAAGGTTTGACCTTTGGTTGTGTTCTCTTTCAGGAACATGAATGTGAGTCTGACTCTAACTGGAAAGTTTTGGCCATCAGCTCAAACTTTGTCCTCAGTTTCCCCTCGTTGTAAAGCCACGCCACACTCCTCTATTCTGCTGCTCTCACACCGCCGGAGATGAGCAGAAAATAGATGAGCGGATCTCTTTTTTACAGCCGCGTCTGTTTGCTGCAGAATGCTGAAATCACTCTTGTTCTTTGTAGCAGAAGAGTTTGCAGTTGGCAGAACAGACTGGCTTTGAAATTGAAAAGCGTCTGGCCGCTCGCTGCTGGAGAGAAGAAGAGAAAGAAAGATAGAAAGCTGGAGTTGAAGCGCTGAATCAGTGTGGGATGCTTGTGTTTTTTGTGCTATTTATGTCAGGATGCTGTTTGTAATGATTTCATTTAAAGCATTTACTGTTAACGACCTCATGAAAATGATTCAAATGTGTGTGTATGGAAGCTGGTTTCCGCCACGGGATAAAAAAAATAAAAAAGTTAATTGCAACTTTTTATCTCCCAATTCTGACTTTTTCTCAGAATTGAGAAATACATACTCAGAATTATGAGAAAAAGTCGAAATTGCGAGATATAAACTATGAATTGTGAGATAAAAAGTCAGAATTGCGAGAAAATAGAATTTCAAAATATGAATTCAGAATTGCAAGATGTAAACAGAATTGTGAGAAAATAGTCAGAATTGCTAGATATAAACTCAAAATTGTGAGATATAAACTCAAAATTGCAAGATAAACAGATTTAGGAGAAAGAAGTCAGAAATACGAGATAAAAAAAATTGAGAAAAATGTCAGAATTGAGTGAAAAAAAGTCAGAATTGCGAGATATAAAAATTGCGAGACAAATGTCAGAATTGAGTAAAAATAGTCAGAATTCTGAGACAAACTCATTGCGATTCTGAGTTTATATCTCACAATTTTTAATTTTTTTCTCACAATTCTGAGTTTGTCTTGTTCGGGGTCAGAAGTGTGAGATGTAAACAGAATTGTAAGATATAAAATCTGTCTTACAGATCGCATGTCTTTAAACTTTCAAGCTTTTGAATCGAACACATTCTGGCTAGGCTTTCTCAAGCCAACATCAAAGTGTGTCGACAAGCTTTACCGTCCAGTTTCATATTACGCCATGTTTCTTTATCATTGTCACGTATAAATAATTCAATAATATCTACAGCATTGCAAACAGTACATCAGGATCCACCGTCGCAGCAGCTGGAAATGTTATGAAATCACCACGATGATCACACAGCACAGCTGAGCAGTTACATAACAGCGGCAGGAGTTAAAATACAAGCAGAAGAAAAGAGAAAAACATTGCAAGATTAAACAACAGCTGCAAACAAAGGCGTGCTTCCTCTTCAAACACACAGAGACGCACAAACGTGTGACGGCGTCCTCTGAGACGCGCCATTTACATGTAACGAGCCACTCGTGAGAAACAAAAGGCCTTAATTAAGCACCACTAATTAACTCTGTGTGTGTGTGTGTCTAAATAAGTCATGAAATCCTGGCCGCTGTAGCAGCGTGTGAATATACAGGTGAACGCAGCCCACGCGCGCCAACACCAGCAGTGCATTGTGGGAAAACCCTCATGACAGGTTACCATGGCAACTGTAGTTTCCACTATAATACTACAGTTAGTGTTGGTATTAATTATCAGTCATCAAAAAGACTTTACAATTACTACAGTTTAACAGTAATATGGTATTTGGCCTAAAATTTTCAATTTTTCTGTGATATTTTTGAAAGAAGTCTCTTTTGCTCACCAGGGCTGTGCATTTATTTAATCAAAAATACAGTAAAAATTGTGAAATATTATTATAATGTAAAATAGCAGTTTTCTATGTGAATATCTGTTAAAATATAATTTATTTCTGTGATGCGCAGCTGAATTTTCAGCATCATTACTCCAGTCTTCAGTGTCACATGATCTTCAGAAATCATAATAATATACTGATTTGCTGCTCAAGAAACATTTATGATTATTATCAATGTTGAAAACAGTTGTGCTGCACAATATTTTTGTGGAAACTGTGATGCATTTTATTTTTCATGATTCACAGATGAATAGAAAGTTCAAAAGAACAGCATTTATTTGAAATAGAAATCTTTTGACATTATAAATTACTTTACTATCACCTTCGATCAATTTAATGCATCCTTGATTCATAAAATTAATTTCTCATTGTAGATTACTCACAAATTGTAGTCTGTTACTGATTACAGATTACATAATGAAAATTGTAGTTAGTAATGTAATCTAGGTTACTAATTTTGGGTAATGTATTCTACTTTATAGATTACTTTTAGATTACTTAAATGTAATCTGACTATAATCATTTTAAAATACAGACATGTAATTAGTACTGAATATTAGTACATTTAGGGTAATGTATTCCAACTACTTTTTAGATTACTTAAATGCATGTGCGTCAGAAGCAAAATAAATGTGGGTGGGTCCTCCCCCAGAAAAAGAAATTACTGGAGTATATGCCATTTTCTGTAGTCTGGTGCCTTTTAATTAACGGAATAGGCCGCCTTATTGGCAGGTGTTATTTACATTACCTCTGCCCACTAACGTCACAATATTACAAAAGACGGCTGTTTAAACACAATTTCAGTGGCGCAGCTGGTAAGGGCATAGTGTTTTTGAAGCGAGCGACCCGAGTTCGCATACATCCGCCTTTTGCCGAAATCGTTCTTCTTCCTTTTCACATCTCATATTACATCGGAAAGGCATTTGCTTTCAATAAAAAATAAAAATGAAGGAAATAATCGAAAAGTTGAAATAAACCCCGGGTAGGATTAGGTGCATCTGGGCAGCAGATACGCTAAGATGCTGTGTTTACTTTGCTGTGTTGTGGAAGTGCAGCAGGCGCGAGTAACTAGTGGAAACACAGAATAGAGTTATATGGACTCTGAATGAGCCGAGTGGAATAGATTTGAGGAAGCACCAGCGTGGAATTCAAGGCTGTAGCTAAATGGAGTTTAATCTATTAGGCCGGGCATTCGTCATGTGGAATGGATTTGACTGACGGTGCTCTGAAAAGTGCACAGACATATTCACTTAATTAGAGACGGTAAAAGTGGGTGGGTCCAATATCATTGGTCTTCAAAAGTGGGTGGGTCCAATATCATTGGTCTTCAAAAGTGGGTGGGTCCAATATCATTGGTCTTCAAAAGTGGGTGGGTCCTGGTGCGCCCTGGTGTGGTCGGCTGCCGGTGGAGCCTGCGGGCTTGCCGCCACGGCACCCTGGGGCGCCTACACTGTGGCTGTCGGAGGTCCCGCCTTCGGGCTCTCCTCTGCCCTTTTTTGGGTGGAGGCCGCGGTTGTCCCTGCGGTGGTTCTCCTGGGGGTCCCGTGCCCTGGGGGGCCTCCGGATGTTTGGGGCCCGGGTCTTTTCCGTGCCTGCTTCATGCCTTGCGGGATGGCGCTGTTGTTCCCCACACACACTATTAAACATTTACATGGAGGAACCTTATGAACACAAGCGCGCTCACACACACAGGTGTACACTCAAGCATTCACATTGGTATAAAAACAGGTGCTCACAGACACACATTGTCTTGATCTGCTGTTGCTTCAAAACTTATTTTGTAATATTAGTTATGTGTGCTGCTCAATAACATTTAACATTTAGAATTTATTGTGATTTATACAGATGTTGGTTGTTGCTGCAGTCTCTTTGATGTTGTGTCTTCGGTTGTTTTCTCTTTTTGTCAGCAGGTATCGAAGCAAATTGTCTGTTTGTTTTTTTTTTGTTTTTTTTTTTGTTTTTTTCTCTCTCTCTATCTATCCCCCATTCTCCTTTTTTCTCTCTCTCTCTTCCCCTTCTTTGTTGACTTTCCCCACAACCTTTTTTTTTTTTTTTTTCTTCCTTCTTTCTCTCTCGTTTTCTCTGTTCCCTGGTCTTGTCTGTCACAGTGTGGTGAGTAAGTAAAAGGGTATATAAAATTAAATTAATTAATTAATATAAAAAAAAAAAAAAAAAAAAAAAATATATATATATATATAAAAAAAAAAAAAAAAAAAAAAAAAAAAAATTAATTAATGAATATATTTAATTAAAAAAAAAAAAGGCTGTGAATGATGATAGTATAGCCATGCATATGTACTGTCATGTGTTATCTGTGCTACTGACAGGCCAAAAAAAAAAAAAAAAAGTGGGTGGGTCCAATATCATTGGTCTTCAAAAGTGGGTGGGTCCTGTCCCACCCACATACAATGGTTCCGATGCCCATGCTTAAATGCAATCTGACTATAAGCATTTTAAATATAGACATATTAAAATATAGATGTAATTAATACTGAATTTTGGGAATGGGATTACGTAATCCAGATTACTCCCAGCTCTGATTACTGTAGCAGTATACAGTATATGTGTGAGACGTGGAAGCTCTGTCTGTGTGTTTCTGTGTGTTTCTCCAGCGCCGGATCCACTCACACAATCACTCCCAACACAATGACTTCATGCAACATTACAATCCAATCTCCGCAAATACCACATCAAAGCGAAAACGTAACAAGATGTGAAATTTAAACTCGCGTGTATTTACCGGCAGACAACGGCTTCATTTCTCGCTTGGGGCATTAAAGAAAGAAAGAACTCAGCAAACATGAGTCGAAACAAACGGAGCGCTACAGCGGGGATGAAATGAGAGTTTGCTCCTTCAGTTTGTGAGCCGTGAGCGACGGCTGACAGACCCTTGACCTCTACTGAGCAGCAGACGCAAGAAATCCCTCCTGTGCTGAAGAAACACAGCTTCATTTCCACTGACACATCCACAGCATGTTCTCTCAAAGAGCTGCAGTGCTGTCTGCATAGGCAGCTGTCTACATAGGCAGCGTCCTAAATGTCATTAGTGCCTTAATTAGCGCTCGTCCTCATGTGAAAGCTGTTTTGATTTGGTCCAGTAAGCAGCCACTTAACAACCACCAGTAGCATCAGGACGGCTTTACACAGGTATGAAAAGTCATATTCATAGATTTTTTACATTTTATGAAAATATGAGTTTCTAAGTAAACACAACAATTCTTGATAGTTTTCATTATTGATTGATATAAAATAATATATAGTTAATTATATATATATATGTCTAATTCTTAATTTCTAGAATTCTAGAAATGTGTGTGTATATATATATATATATTAGGGCTGTCAATCGATTAAAATATTTAATCACGATTAATCGCATGATTGTCATGAGTTAACTTGTGATTAATCGCAACGTAATCACACATTTTTATTTGTTCTAAATGTACCTTAAATTAGTACTTTTCACGTTTTTAATACTCTAATCAACATGGGCATGGACAAATATGGATGCTTTATGCAATTTATATATATATTTTTTCTTTTTACTTGATTTAAAAAAAAAAAAAATGAAAATTACACAAAATTTTGTGGGGTACAGTCCACCGTAGCAAATATTTTAAATAATAAAATAAAGATTTTAAATCTATCAATCAATCAAACTGATAAGAAGTTAAATTTTTCCAAAACTGTTTTTTCTGAAAACTTCTACTGCACTATTTATTTAACATATTTTATATCACAATATGTTAAAATGATGCTATTTTACTATTTCCAAATCTTAAAAAGCATTTTTTTTATATTAATTTAGATAATTTTATATTTAACACAGAAACAAATAGTTTATTCATTATCAAAGTCAGCAGGAGAGGAACCGTTCGCATAAAAATGTATAATCAATTTTAATATATTTAATTTTATATACACCATAATTTAAAATGACATAACATGTTATATTATATGTAATATACATGTATCTTTATATATTAAAAATACATTGAATGAACTGTTAATGAAAACGAATGTCACACATCAAACAGTCTCTTTCTGTCTAAGTGGGCGGTTCTGAGTCAGAATAATCTGTAATGGTAACCAGACTTCATGCAGCTAGTTAAGATAAAGTTCATCTGTGTTTCTTTACATGTATTTGATGCTCTTTTAACTGCAGATCATTAAAATTCCTCCTGACAGCAGCAAACTGGAGTCTGTTCACCCATCGATGACCTGCAGACGGTCCTGAACTCTGAAAAAGTGTGTGTGAGTATGTTTCTATACATGTATGACTGCAGTGCATGGGCTGTGTTTGTGTAGTGCAGATATGTGTGAATAATGCACATACTGTATGTACACTTATATCTACATGCAAGTGTGTGATTTGCGATTGTGTATGTTCTGCATAATGCATGTAGCATGTTTGTGCACATGTACTTGTGATTTGTTTGTTGTTGTGTGCATTGTGAAATATGCATATAGTGTGTTTTTCTAATGTGCACTTATGATTTGTTTGTCGTTGTGTGCATATGCATGGGTTTTGTGTGCATTGTGAAAAATGCATATTGCATGTTTTTAATAATCTGCACTTGTGATTTGTTTGTGTTTGCATATATGTGCAATTGTGCATTGTGAATAATGCATCTAGCATGTGATTGCATGAGAGCGATTGTGTGAATAATGCATCTTCTGCGTCTCCACAGCATCTGTAAGGACTGGATAACATCATTGAAGCGCAGAGACACTTAGCATGCATGCTAATTGCGTGTCCTTTCTTTCCGTGCATCATTTTGCACATCCTCCTTTAATTCTTTGGGTTTTCTGTAAGTTCTCCCTCGAATCATCATCTGTATCCTGACTGTGTCGGTCTCTGCTCTGCTAGTTTGTCAGATGGTCTTGAGAGAATTCGTAAAAAGCCAGAGAAGAGGACAAGAGAGCAGCCGAGTGAGAGCATTTTCATGTTCAGTCGTATCCCAGAAGCCCCACACACACACACACACACACACACACACACACGGCAGCTCTTTTATTTCAGAGAGTGTGATTCTCTTTGAGCGCTTGTGAGTTGCTCTCGTGGCTCCAGAGGAGTCGTATAAAAGCGTTCGGCTTGTATCTCTCTGGGCTTGTGAAAACTCAAGCGTCCCGGTTATCTGAGGAAACCCTGAGCATCTTGTGTCGTGTGATATGAAACTGATTATTATGTTTATTGATCGGTGATTATATAACGGAGGATTCTAGTTCATTTGAGGTTCATAAGAACTATAGCATAGCAGTTTCTGTACAAAACGCTATAAAAGAAGAGCACATAAAACGAACCAATCAATGTGTAACTTAGTATTTTGTCTATTTAGAGAAACGTGTATTATTTAATTGACAAAATCACACAATGCAATTACTATTTTTCCACCATTGACAACATAGTAACTCATTTGTTTGGTTTTGGTTGCTCTTTATTAAAGGAATAGTTGATCCAAAAATGAAAATGTGCTCACCCTCAGGCCATTCAAGATGTAGATGAGTTTGTTTCTTCATCAGATTTGGAGAAATGTAGAATTGAATCACTGTATCAGCAATGGAAGTGAATGGGTGCCGTCAGAATGAGAGTCCAAACAGCTGATAAAAACATCACAATAATCCACACCACTCCAGTCCATCAGTTAACATCTTGAGAAGACAAAAGCTGAAACAAATCCAGCATTAAGGCGTTTCTAACTCAAATATAAGTCCATAATCTATTATAACGCTTATAATCTCCTGTTGTCTCTCTCATCAAAATCCAGCCACAGATTTGTTTAGAGCTGTTTTGATCTGTGCAGATTTCTCTCCTGATTCAGTCCAGACTGCTTTTTCACTGGAGGAAGTGTTATTATGGATTATGGACTCATATTTGAGTTAAAAACATCTTAATGATGGGTTTGTTTCGGCTTTTGTCTTCTCAAGATGTTAACTGATGGACTGGAGTGGTGTGGATTACTGTGATGTTTTTATCAGCTGTTTGGACTCTCATTCTGACGGCACCCATTCACTTCCATTGCTGAGAAAGTTATTGAATGCTACATTTCTCCAAATCTGATGAAGAAACAAACTCATCTACATCTTGGATAGCCTGAGGATGAGTTTTAATTTTTGTGTGAACTATTGCTTTAACTGTAACTTTTAGGTTTGTTGTGAGTTTTATTTAGCTCAGGAAAAACTTAAGTTAATTTTCTGTCATGTTCGTTTGTTTGTTTCTTTTATTCCCTTTAATACCACCTTCAACTTTCATGAAAGAGCTGTTTTTCATCTTTCCTTTTGTGTTTTGTGTTCATAATTGTTTCCCGCTCTTGACTCACTTTGATGATTTTGTTTATCCGTGTTTGTTTATGCTGTAATATTTTCCTCAAAGCTGAAACTCTGATGCAAGTGAACGTGTGTTTCTCACAATACAAGAGTGACAGAAACCCGCTGACCTAAACTGCATTTCAAAGATTTTTTTTCAAAAGAATTTAATTATTTTATTCTGCAAGGACACATTTAATTGATGAAGAGTCACAGTAAAAAATTCTGTCTAATAAATGCTGTTCTTTTGAACTTTCTATTCATCTGTGAATCCTAAAACAATAAAATGTATCACGGTTTCCACAAAAATATTGTGCAGCACAACTGTTTTCAACATTGATAATAATCAGAAATGTTTCTTGAGCAGCAAATCAGCATATTAGAATGATTTCTGAAGATCATGTGACACTGAAGACTGCAGTAATGATGCTGAAAATACAGCTGCGCATCACAGAAATAAATTACAGTTTAACAGATATTCACATAGAAAACAGCTATTTGAAAATATAATAATATTTCATAATTTTTAGTGTATTTTTGATCAAATAAATGCAGCCTTGATGAACAAAAGACATTTCTTTCTCTAAAGTAAACACATGTCCTAAAAGGTTGAAGACCCCTGCATTAGAGTATCTTTTGCTAATGTCTAGTGTGTTTTGTGTTTGTCTGTTGTTCACTGCATCTTCATGGCGTTTGATTCATAACCACACTGATTGAAACTTGAGCAGAATAAAAATAACATCAGGCCTCCAGGTGAACATCAAACCAGCGCGCTTTCATTTGGAGACCTGCTCCAGCATCCAGGATCAACAGCAGCACCTCATTTATTCTGTGCTTCTGCTCCTTTATTAGTTCATTTGACTGCCTCGGCTTCTGGCTGCCCAGCAGGCATCAAAAATCAGCCTGTTTTCCAGCAGACAGTTTACTAGACCAACAGCACAGACGTCATGTCGTCAAAATTACAGTCACAGACGCCTCCTCAATCCCCACACACAACAGAGCCCATCGCTGACCACAAAACACAGCGCTTCTGTCCAAACCAGCTGCAGGACATTTCCAAAGCACTCTTTTGTGACGTTTGACACATCGATACGTTTGACATTCAGTGTCATTGTGAATCAAAACAGTTTGACAAACTAAAGCACTGATAATAGAGAGCAGTGTGTGAATTATACAACGACTCACAACTGACCCTTCGTAAAGACCCCCCCCCCCCCCGCAGTTACGCTGTTAAAACACATCGCGGAGCAAAGAGGAAACTCACAATGTGCCAACAGACAAGACAGAGCAGGTTACTTCTGTATGAAACAAGGTCTCAACTATTATTTTCTGTTGTGGACAATATGTAAACATCTTTTATGTGAAATATCTTATTCAGGTCAGTACTAAATAAACAATAACATGCATTTTGTATGATCACTCTTATTTTGGTAAAATAATTAACAAGGTGTATGTAATCTATCTATCTATCTATCTATCTATCTATCTATCTATCTGTCTGTCTGTCTGTCTGTCTGTCTGTCTGTCTGTCTGTCTGTCTATCTATCTATCTATTGTTCTTTCATCTATCTATCTATTGTTCTTTCATCTATCATTCTATCTATCTATCTATCTATCTATCTATCTATCTATCTATCTGTCTGTCTGTCTGTCTGTCTGTCTGTCTGTCTGTCTATCTATCTATCTATTGTTCTTTCATCTATCTATCTATTGTTCTTTCATCTATCTATCTATCTATCTATCTATCTATCTATCTATCTATCTATCTATCTATCTATCTGTCTGTCTGTCTGTCTGTCTGTCTGTCTGTCTGTCTGTCTGTCTATCTATCTATCTATCTATTGTTCTTTCATCTATCTATCTATTGTTCTTTCATCTATCTATCTATCTATCTATCTATCTATCTATCTATCTATCTATCTATCTATCTATCTATTGTTCTTTCATCTATCTATCTATCTATCTATCTATCTATCTATCTATCTATTGTTCTTTCATCTATCTATCTATCTATCTATCTATCTATCTATTGTTCGTTCATCTATCTATCTATCTATCTATCTATCTATCTATCTATCTATCTATCTATCTATCTATCTATCTATTGTTCTTTCATCTATCTATCTATCTATCTATCTATCTATCTATTGTACTTTCATCTATCTATCTATTGTTCTTTCATCTATCTATCTATCTATCTATCTATCTATCTATCTATCTATCTATTGTTCTTTCATCTATCTATCTATCTATCTATCTATCTATCTATCTATCTATCTATCTATCTATCTATTGTTCTTTCATCTATCTATCTATCTATCTATCTATCTATCTATTGTACTTTCATCTATCTATCTATTGTTCGTTCATCTATCTATCTATCTATCTATCTATCTATCTATCTATCTATCTATCTATCTATCTATCTATCTATCTATCTATCTATCTATCTATCTATTGTTCTTTCATCTATCTATCTATCTATCTATCTATCTATTGTACTTTCATCTATCTATCTATTGTTCTTTCATCTATCTATCTATCTATCTATCTATCTATCTATCTATCTATCTATCTATCTATTGTTCTTTCATCTATCTATCTATCTATCTATCTATCTATCTATCTATCTATTGTTCTTTCATCTATCTATCTATCTATCTATCTATCTATTGTACTTTCATCTATCTATCTATTGTTCGTTCATCTATCTATCTATCTATCTATCTATCTATCTATCTATCTATCTATCTATCTATTGTTCTTTCATCTATCATCTATCTATCTATCTATCTATCTATTGTTCTTTCATCTATCAATCTATCTATCTATCTATCTATCTGTCGTTCTATGTATCTATCTATCTATCTATCTATCTATCTATCTATCTATCTATCTATCTATCTATCTATCTATCAAACTTTTGCTTCTCTAGTTAAGTACAGTAGTTAAACTTTTTAATGATTTTTTTTTTCCAAACAAAAAATGAGAATTGTGTTCTTAATTTTTTATTATCTACTACCATTTCATAAAAGCACCGGAGGCCGTATGATATAAAAATATAACACAACCTCTTGTGTTTCATTTTCATGAAACAGTTTAGCGCGTGAACTTTCTAACACCTTTCGCTTCGGGGTCTCCAACACCCTGGTGTTTTGAGAAAAATTGTTAAATACGATTCCACATCTATGTGGAAAAAAAGCCATAAACTCATCCGCTTGATTCCCTCTGGTATCCTCCAGGAGAAAACGAACAGAAAAGCCTGAAAGAAAAGCCATTTGATTTTAATCAAAGGCCAGAGCGAGGGCAGAGATGCTCTTTCTATGGGATCGATGGGTTGGGACGTGCGCTGTGTGTCTCATTGAGAAAGCGTCCAGAAACAGGCAGCATCTGCTGGAAATGAGCCACACGGGACCGGTGCATCAGAAACAACGCTAATCTACGACACGAAGCAAACACCACAGAGACTTCACTCTCGTGTTTTCATTAAAAGCATGTGTTCACCAGCCGCGTATCATCTGTCTCCATCCAGAGCGACGGTGTTTCAATGAAATTTAATCTTCTACCTAGTAGACTGTGTTTTATTAACGTCTACACCAACCCCAACTCTAAACCTACTCATTACAATAATGCACAAATAGTAATTATTGTAGTACAGTGTGACAAAAGTGACGCTCTATTGATGTGCGCATGCCCAGTAGCCACATCTGTCTCCCTTCTAGCCTTAACCTGTTACCCAGGGGGTCAATAACAACAGAACGGGAGATAAACAGCAGTGTGTGAGGGAACGAGAAACAAAGACGCCTGTGATCCACAGAAATGATTAACACGCAGATGGAGGATGTGTTTCCCTTTCGCTGTAGGAGGAATTGATGCTCAATTTACTAAACTAAACAAAGCACGGGTCCTAAATCAAGATAAACGAGCGTGTGTGGGGGAGATATAATCATATTTTAAAAACAGAAGAAAAACAAGCACATAAAGGGAAGGTAGCGTGGAGTAATGTGAACATACAGAGTAAAACTAGTGTAAGTGAAGAAGAACTTATGAGATATAATATAGGTTAAGTTGGTTTAGTTGATGCTCAGCAACATCACAATCAAGAATATGATATTTAATATATATAGGCCTATGTATATGTATGTTGCTCAGCATATGTGTCTGTTTAATTAGCTATTAAAATATAACTCAGCTATTAATTTGAGTTTATGCATTCTATTAATGCATGTTTTTGAACAGTAAGATTTTTAATGTTTTTTTTTTTTAAAGAAGTCTCTTCTGTTCACTAAGCCTGCATTCATTTGATCCAAAGTACAACAAAAGCAGTAATATTGTGAAATATTTTTACTATTTAAAATAACTGGTTTCTATTTGAATATATTTTAAACTGTAATTTATTTCTGTGATCAAATCTGTATTTTCAGCATCATTACTCCAGTCTTCAGTGTCACATGATCTTCAGAAATCATTATAATATGCTGATTTGCTGCACAAGAAACATTTCTGATTATTATTATTATTGTCAATATTTAAAACAGTTGAGCAATTCTTTTCAGGATTCTTTGATGAATAGAAAGATCCAAAGATCAGCATTTATCTGAATTTAAAAGCTTTTGTGACATTATACACTATACCATTCAAAAGCTTGGAGTATAATTTAAAAAAAAATATTTAAAATATATTCAAATAGAAAACAGTTATTTTAAACAGTAAAAATATTTCAAGATTTTACTGTTTTTGCTGTATTTTGGATCAAATAAATTCAGGCTTGGTGAGCAGAAGAGATTTCTTTGAATAACATTAAAAAAACATATATATATATATATATGTATGCATATGTATATGTGTGTGTGTATAGTATATGTATGTATATATATTTCCAGCCAAAATAACTGTATACATATATTTAATAAAAAGATATGTACTTAATATCTAATATCTTAATTTTTTTATTAATATTATTACTATATATATATATCTTAATATATGCATATTATTATTATTAATACAATGATGATGAGGATTTTATTGTTTTATATTTATTTATTAATATATTTATAATATAAAATAATCTGTATTATTTTTGTGTATTATTTTGAATATATAGAGAGCACTTTTTGTTGGCTTTGCAGTAAAAATAAGTCTGTAGTGATATGTAGAGTGACTGTGATAAGATGTGAGTGGTGTGGTCTGCTCTGACTCAATCAGGCCACAATCAAGCACTCTTCCTCCAAACTTTGTTCTGGATCTTACCCGTCTCACAGTTCTGCCCGCTGAAGCCCTGCGGACACACACAGATGTTGGGAGACGCGCAGGAGCCGCCGTTTAGACAGCGGCCGTCACACAGCGCTGCGGGTCAGAGAGAGGACAGAGGGTCATGTGACGGGTCAGGTGACGGGTCAGGTGACCGCAGACGGGCGCGGGGCTCACCTCTGCAGACGGTGCCGTTGCCGGTGTATCCGGGTTTGCAGGAGCAGCTGTGGCCGCCGACGGTGTTGAAACACAGAGCGTTCTCATCGCAGCTGTGCTGTCCGGACGCACACTCGTCGTGCTCTACAGAGAGAAGAGATCTCAATCAGCTTCATTCACTCTGTACTCTGTCTTTCTATGTTTCCATCACCCGGTTATAATGCGCATTTTGAAGTATGGCATGAGAAACGAGTGATGGAACACTTTTGACCGCAGTGCGGACCGTGTCCCAAAACACACTTGCAGCCAATCAGCATTAAGGGGGCGTGTCTAGTAATGATACACTGTAAAAAATCCAACTTTCGAAAAGTTCTACTACACTGCAAAAAATGCTTTTATTACTTAGATTTGTTGTCTTGTTTTCAGTCAAAATATCAAAAAATTCTTAAATCAAGAAGGATTTTCTAGACAAGTAAAAATTATTGTGTTGTTTTCATAAAAAAACAAGTCAAAATTAAGTGACTTTTTGCTTAGAACAAGTAAAATAATCTGCCAGTGGGGTAAACAAAATAATCTTATTTCAAACAGAAAACACGAGTATTTTGATTACCCCATTGGCAGATTATTTTGCTTGTTTCGAGCAAAAACTCGAAAAAATAATCTGAAAACAAGACAATCATTTTTACTTGTCTACAAAATCCTTCTTGATTTAAGAATTTTTAGAGATTAAAAAATCTAAGTAAGAAAATTTTTTTTTTTTGCAGTGTAACCATAAAAAAGTAGCCTGAACAAAGAATTTTTAGTAAGAGGTCAGTTTAATTTTTTTTGTGTGAACCAAACAAAAATACTCTAAACATGTCGCTAGCAAAAGTTATTTTGTTTACCTTCCTTAGATACTCAAGTATTTGTTCACAACATATCCAAATGTTCTCCCAACCTTTCATATTGAGTCATCTGAACAAACAATTTTACATTGAACAACATTACACAAGTTCCCAGCATGCATTACAGCTTGAAAACATATTATGTTAATTATTATTAAAATATTATCATTGTTCATATTTCATATTTTTACTGATTTAATATTTGTTGATCTTCACCATGGTTGAGAATCGTGTGTGAGGTACTGTATATGTGCATCTCATTGCATCTTGTTTAATTCATTTGTCTATCAGCATAAATGTTTGTCTTTTAAGAGGCAAATACTTCCCATATTATGTAGAAGGCTTTGAAAATAAACATAAATCCAAAAGAAAGAGGATTGTTAAAACAGATGAGCGTTGCTAAATGCTGAAAAAAAATCTTTGGTTGCTCTGGTCTTTTAACACTCAGTAGACTGATTTATATTCAGTAGATGAACTGAAGTTTTTAAGTTATCGGTTGCTAGTTGAGTGCGATAGGTTGCCTTATTTGTTTTGAGTTAGGTCAATATTTTTTTTTTTTTTACAGTGTAGAGAGAAGAGAGCGCTCTGGTTGAGTGCACAGGACGGATATTAGCAGATCGACTATAGATAGAGAGAAATGGAAGATCAAAAAAGAGGAAAATATCAGAGGAACAAGACATTAAAAAGAAGGGTTACGATCAGGCAAGACCCGTGTAAATATCAGAGCATCTTTCCAGCGCTGGAGAGAAACTCAAGGAGCGAGAAGGGCTCGAATCAGGTTGCTCCGTTTCTTCTTGATCGGTGAGTAACGTTGGTTTTGCATTGTTTCACACAACTCATCCATGCTGGCTTTTGTTTGAGTATGCTTGTGTGTCATCTTCGCTTGTTTCTGCGATCGTCACTATACCAGGGTTGTGTATGTACATGTGGGGTGGAGATATCAATATAGGAGCGAGGTTCTGTTGGGGTATGGGCGAGTTTGTTTTGGTGCTGTCAAATATCAACATCGTTTGGCAAAAATCACTTAGTGCACCTTTAATTCGCAAAAAAGTTTTTAAGCTTGCTTTAGGTGGTTTTTGTACTCCTGTGAAACAGGTTTAATGCGAATAATGGGAGATGGAAACATATTTGCCGATTAAGTTCCTCCAAGCGCATCAAAAAATCATGTGACTTTCCGCTATGGGACGGCAAATCATCTGAAATGTTGTTTTGGTCGTTCTGAAATGCCTGAGCAAAGTCTGTCATCAAAGTATTTCTGTATAATTGTCTGCGTTCCCAAACAGCAGCATCCGCCTCCGAAAGCAATGACTGCATTTATTGTGTTTCGTCTGCTCGCTCTGAGGCGCAAGTCATTTATTACATATGAAAATTACTATATTCAGTGGCTTCTTCTACTTTTCTTAGTGATATTTAATGCCAGTTTATCAGGAAGTGATGAGTTTGTTGTCTTTGACTCGTTGGATGGAAACAGTGCTTATTCATAAATGTTTTATGCGATATTCCAGTTTTGCGCACAAGTTAAATTCACAGTTTTGGATGGAAATCTGGCTAATGTCATCAAACCAACTTTATATAGAGATGCTTTTCACCAGTCAGTCAGTTCCTCACGGATACATTTAGGACATTATATCTGTCATTTTTCAGTGAATATCCTCTTATTAACTCAGAAATGTATTATTGTTACTAAAACCAAGATAAATAAATAAATAAATAAATAAATACAATCAACTTTAACTGAAACAATAATAAAAAAAAGTGTTGATATAACTAAAACTGAAAAAAAAAATATAGACATTAAACAAACATAACAGAAATAAAATTTAAACTATGAAAAACACATATAAACAGAAAATATAAAAATAAAAATGAATTCAAAATACGAATAAAACTTGATATTAAAATAAATGACAACATCATTAAAAAATGTTAATTGAAATGAAAATAGTTTAACTTGATGTACAAAAATAATTGAAATGAAAAATTAATTTAAAAAATAACGTGACAAACATAATGAAAACATGAAAAAATAAAAAATTACTAAAACTTTAAAATTAAATTTAAAATGAAAAATATAAAATGAATATGAATAAAACTAATAGTATCTCACTGATACTAAAATAAACCATTCAAAACATTAAAATAATTGTTTTTACTCAAATTAACTGAATTGAAATAAAATAAAATATAAAAATGAAAAAATACAAACTATCTAGACATTTAAAAAACTAAGAATGACAAAAACTCACAACAAAATAACGAAAACCTTAACTAGAATTAAAATGAAAACAGAAAATATAAAATAAAAACTAATTCAAATATGAATAAACATATAACAATATCGCAATTATATTAAAATAGGCCATAAAAATTATGTGAAACAAAATAAACCTTAACTTAATTGAAATAAAATATTTTAAAACCTCTCAAACTTATTTAATTTAATCTAGTTTCCAAGGCAACATTTTCATTTACATTTCATTTAACTTGATGGAAAAAAAATTATTAAATAAACT
>CM041815.1:28712059-28717059 GCA_023376895.1 Aspiorhynchus laticeps | reverse complement strand
GTGATAACATGTTGCTATATTATTGCTAGGGTCAGGGGCATAAAACACGGGGGGGGGGGGGCACATATCTATCCTTATAAGTACGTATTATTTGTGTCCCCTTCAAAAATTGCTCTTGAATTTTTATGTTTATTGTCCCCCCCTACTGTCAGATGAAATTTATGCCCTTGGATATGGTGTTCTGGATGGTTGCTAGGGTGTTAACATGTTGCAATGTTGGTAAGGTGTTCTGGGGGTTGCTAGGGTGATAACATGTTGATATATCATTTCTAGACTGTTCTGGGTGGTTGTTAGAGTGTCAGTGTGTTACTATATCACTGTTAGGGTGTTCTGGATGGTTGCTAGGGTGGAAACTTTTTGCTATATCATTGTTAGGGTGTTCTGGGTGGTTGCTAGGGCATTGATAATGTATTATTGGGGTGGTAATGTTGCTATATCATTGCTAGGGTGTTCTGGATGGCTGCTATGGCGTTAACATTTTGCAATGTTGTTAAGGTGTTCTGGGTGGTTGCTAGGGTGGTAACATATTGCTATATCATTGCTAGGGTGTTCTGGATGGTTGCTAGGGCATTGATGGGGTAGCTAGGGTGGTTACATGTTGCTATATCAGGGTGTTATGGGTGGATATTAGGTCATTTATATGCAGTTGCTAGGGTGTAAATGTATTGCAATGTTGTTGTTATGTGTTCTGGATGGTTGCTAGGGTGTTGCTATGGGTTTACCAGGGTATTAGGATGTTGTGGGTGGATGTTAGGTCATTTATATGCAGTTTCTAAGTTGTAAATGTTTTCTGACATTGTTATAAGGTCATTGTCTTTATTAGCATGTTTTTATATCATTGCTAGTATGGGTTGTGTGGTTGATAGGGTGTTAATGTGTTGCTATATCATTGTTAGGGTGCTCTGGGTGGTTGCTAGGGTGGTAACATGTTGCTATGCCATTGTTAGGGTGCTCTGGGTGGTTGCTAGGGTGGTAACATGTTGCTATGCCATTGATAGGGTGTCCTGGGTGTTTGTTAGCACATCACTATATCATTGCTAGAGTGACTGTCATGACATTTCCAAGCAGGGGGTTGCTAGGGTGTTAATGTGTTGCTATATTGTTGTTAGAGTGCTCTGGGTGGTTTCTATGGTGGTAATATGTTGCTATGCCATTGTTGGAGTGTTCTGGGTGGTTACTAGGGTGGTAATATGTTGCTATGCCATTGATAGGGTGTTCTGGGTGGTTGCTAGGGTGTTAATGTGTTGCTATATCGTTGTTAGAGTGTTCTGGGTGGTTACTAGGATTTTAAAGTGTTGCTTTATTGTTTTTAGGGTTTTCTGGGTGGTTTCTATGGTGGTAATATGTTGGCATTGTTGGGGTGTTCTGGGTGGTTGCTAGGGTGTCGACGTGTAGCTATATTGTTGTTAGCGTGTTCTGGGTGGTTGCTAGGATTTTAAAGTGTTGCTTTATTGTTTTTAGGGTTTTCTGGGTGGTTACTATGGTGGTCATATATTGCTATACAATTGTTGGGGTGCTCTGGTCGGTTGCTAGGGTGGTAACATGTTGCTATATCATTGTTAGGGAGTTCTGGGTGGTTGCTAGGGTGGTAATATGTTGCTATGCCATTGTTGGTTGCTCTGGGTGGTTGCTAGGGTGTGAATGTGTTGCTGTATCATTGCTAAGGTATTCTAAATGGTTGTTAGCACATCACTATGTCATTGCTAGTGTGACTGCCATGATGTTTCCAAGCAGGTTTCGCAAACACTACTCATGGATCATTTATCAGGGAAACAGGAAACCCCATCCCAAACTGACACCACTGGTTGAGCCGAAGCGACATGTAGGGCGCAAAAACACGTCAGCAAAGTGTGAACATGAGAACTGCACCACTGCTCTGACTCAATGAACTTTACAATTTTCATACAGAGCTTTCAGGGTAAGCAACTTCCTGCAATTAAGAGCATGTATTCTCAGTGCTTCTGTAAGGCGCTTAATGGTCTTATTATTCATTTTCTTTTCATAAGCAACAGCTCATGCCGGAGCGTCGAGGGGTTTCGTATCCCGGCACACACAGAGACTGTGATTATGGTTGTACGGATCCATCTTGGTAAGTCGACGTGAGGCTGACAAACTCTTGACTGTGACAAGAGAATCTGACTGTGTCATTACAGCAGGGAGTCGACTTAATCACATGAACTGATGGATTCTGGGAATGCCGGGCTCTTGTAGCTCACAGACATTTTAATATCGATCCGTGCAATAGAATGTAATCCATCAGTACTCTCATATTCATCTCTGAGGGGATGCAAGGAATTAAATGTTAAAAGTGTTTATCAGTTTTGGTGAGGTGCTTTGGGATGCTCTCTACCGCAGTCGCGCAACTCAATCAATAACTCCACAAAGGAGAGAAATACAGTGCGCTCGGCTCTATAAAAGCTGTTTTCTTTTTTAAAAAGACCATTTAAAACCTTGAAGGACATGGAGCACTTCATGTTGCACCAATATAAATCTAGACTATCATAATAAAGACATTTATCTGTGGTTTGTAGGGTGTGAACCTGCTATATCATTGTTAGGGTGTTCTGGGTGGCTGCTAGGGCATTGGCGGGGGTGTTAGGATGGTAACATATTGCTATACCATTGCTAGGGTGTTTTGGGTGGTTTCTAGAGTGTTAATATGTTACTATATCATTGCTTCTGTGTTCTGGATGGTTGCTAGGGCATTGACGGGGATGATAACATTGCTAGGGTGATAACATGTTGACATATCATTGCTAGGGTGCTCTGGATGGTTGCTAGGGTGTTAACATGTTGCAATGTTGTTGGGGTATTCTGGGAGCTGCTAGCGTGATAATATGCTCATATTGCTAGAGTGTTCTAGGTGGTTCCTAGGGTGTTAATGTTTTACTATATCATTCTTGGGGTTTTCTGGATGGTTTCCAGGGCATTGGTGGGGGTTGCTAGGGTGATAACATGTTGACATATCATTGCTAGGTTGTTCTGGGTGGTTGCTAAGGAAATTAATGTGTTGCAATGTTGTAAGGGTGGTCTGGGTGGTTGCTAGGGCATTTATGGGGGTTGCTAGGGTGGTAACATGTTGTTATATGATTGTTGGGATGTTCTGGGTTGTTGCTAGGGTGTTAACGTCTTGCAATGTTGTTAGGGTGTTCTGGGGATTGCTAACATGTTAACAGGTGATAACATTGATATATCATTCTTAGGGTGTTTTGGGTTGTTGCTAGGGCATTGATGAGGGTTGCTATGGTGGTAACATGTTGCTATATCATTGCTAGGGTGTTCTGTGTGGTTGCTAGGACATTGATATGGAATTGCTAGGGTTTTACTGGGTGATTCCTAGGGTGTCCTGGATGGTTGCTAGGTTGATAACATGTTGCAATGTTGTAAGGGTGTTCTGGGTGGTTGCTAGGGTGTTAGCATGTTGCAGTATTGTTGTTACCATGTTCTCGGTGGTTGCTAGGGCATTGATGGGGGTTGCTAGAGTGATAACATGTTGCTATATCATTGTTAGGGTGTTCTGGGTGGTTGCTAGGGCATTAATGGGGGATGTTAGGGTGATAACATGTTGCTATAATCATTGTTAAGGTGTTCTGGATGATTGCTAGGGCATTAATGGGGGTTGCTAGGGTGATAACATGTTGCTATATCATTGTTGGGGTGTTCTGGGTTGTTGCTAGGGTGATAACATGTTGCAATGTTGTTAGGGAGTTCTGGGTGGTTGCTAAGATGTTAATGTGTTGCACTATTGTTGTTATGTTCTGGGTGGTTGCTAGGGCATTGATGGGGATTGCTAGGGTGATAACATTTTACTATATCATTGTTAGGGTGTTCTGGGTTGTTGCTAGGGTGATAACATGTTGCAGTGTTGTTAGGGAGTTCTGGGTGGTTGCTAAGATGTTAATGTGTTGCAGTATTGTTGTTATGTTCTGGGTGGTTGCTAGGGCATTGATGGGGGTTGCTAGGGTGATAACATTTTACTATATCATTGTTAGGGTGTTCTGGGTGGTTGCTAGGGTATTCATATGCAGTTGCTAGGGTGATAACATGTTGCTAAATCATTGTGGGTGGTTGATACATCAACGTGTTGCTGTATCATTGCTAGAAAAGCTGTTTTCTTGTTGAAAGCCTTGAAGGACACGGAGCACTTGATGCTGCACTGAGATGAATCCAGACTATCATAACAAAGACTGTGCGCACAAAGCCTCCGGTGGCAGACGCCTCCTGAGTTTCATCGTACTGGGTTTTTATATCGCTCCTTTTGAATGTACAGCTGAGAGCCGCTGTGCTGGAATGAACCTAATTGGCTGGTTTATTGTATTAGCCTGACTAATTACTAACAGGAAGTCGAAACACTCTGCTGGTAGTTTACATCCTGTTTTGTAGCCGCAGTCCCAATAATCCATAAACTGCAATGATTTATGACGACTAAAACCACACACTTTCTGTAACAGTCTGGGCAATTAGTGGAGGAGCAACAGCAAAGACTTGAAAATAATTACAACAATAGTCCATATTTACAGTGGAAATATGAAGTGACTGGTAGCAGGACGTTGACTCGTGGGGTTCAGATACGCTGCTTCAGCAGCTAAAGTAAAACGCCAGGGAAGCACATCCTCTTTGGCAGCATTTAATGCTGCAAGATACCTGTGACGACCTGCGAGGAGCTGCTAGAAATAATGCTGCAAAGTTTAATGTTTTTATATTGATTTGATTTGATTGACAGCCAGCATTTAGAGTGAACATTAATGTGCAATGACAGGAAATGACTGTGCACACAATCTTAATTATGCATACTTTTACAGTTAAAATGATATAAACTAACTACAGAAGCAATACTACATAATATATTTAAGATTTGATTTTATAGATTGTATATTTTATATATTGTGTCTTACTACGTTGGCAGATTTTGTTGTCATATATACAGTATATGTTGTATATAAATGTATATGTATGTGTATGTTTGTATATATATATATATGTGTGTGTGTGTGTGTGTG
>CM041815.1:28674559-28699559 GCA_023376895.1 Aspiorhynchus laticeps | reverse complement strand
AATCTGTGGCAACAACGATGGGAACATAATTCATGTATTTAAAAATTGTATTTCATCTCTGTTGCAACAGTTTTGTAAGTGTCTAAAATGACTGAACCCATATGTACAAGTCATTGGTGTTTGGTGATGAGTTTTTGGCTCAAGGTCTGCATTTACAGTCACACCAGAGGTGTTAAACTGGGATTAGGACTATTGCTGTTACTGTTGTTTCTAGCGTAGGCATAACAAGGCAACGGCATTACCATAGAAACCAATGCACATTCAGTAAAAACGAAAGAGCGCTTATGGACACACAAATCGGATATGAACAGTTGTGATAAACAGTGTGGACAGTCAGTTATTAAAATCAGATTCCATCCGGATATGCACAAAATCAGATCTGAACGAGGCTATATACAACTGGGATGCTTTGAGGGTGAGTAAAACACAGGCTAATTTTAATTTTTAGGTGAACTAACCCTTTAATGGTGTTAAAATGTAATATTGTTGTCCATGTAAATGTACTGAGTGAGTGTCGTGTCACCTGAGTTCAGTCTGCTCTCTATTCTGACTGTTTTCTGTCTAAACCGTACGATCTTCCCTAAACCAGCGTCACACACATCTCTCTTCATCAGTAATTACATTTGAGATTCAACTGCACTTTTACAGTCGCTGTCAATTACCCCCGATCACCTACAGGAAATGACATCGCTCGCCGGGTTCTCTGCCTCTGATAGATCTCATTTAAATGGCTAGAATAACTGCAAATTAACAAGGTGAAGTCGAGTCAAGGACACGCAGCTATTCTGCAGGATTCAGACGCTTGAATGGATCGATCGTGTGAAAAACGCTGAAGAGCTGGACGTCAAGAAGCACTTCTGCTCTCAATCACTGCCATTCGGTTTGAGAAAATTCATACTTTTCAACAAAGACGCATTACATTTGTCAAAAGTGACAGTAAAGACATTTATAATGTCACAAAAGATTTCCGTTTCATATAAATGCTGTTCTTTTGAACTTTTTATTCATCAAAAAATTCAGAATTTTTTTTTTTTTCACAAAAATATTGGGCAGCACAACTGTTTTCAACATTGATAATAATCAGAAATGTTTCTTGAGCAGCAAATCAGCATATTAGAATGATTTCTGAAGATCATGTGACACTGGAGACTGGAGTAATGCTGAAAATACAGCTTTGATCACAGAAATAAATTACAGTTTAACAATATATTCACATAGAAAACAGCTGTTTTAAATTAGAATAATATTTCACTATTTTTACTGCTTTTTTGTTAAAAGAATGCAGCCTTGGTGAGCAGAAGAGACTTCTTTCAGGATAGTTAGGTTTCAGGTAATTGGCAAAGTGGACACTTCAATTTTACATATTTTAATATTTCAGGAAAAACATTATTTTCATCATTAAATTTAATTATTAAATTCTTCACCATCCTTATGTCTGATATATACACTCACACACATTTGAATGAATATAAAATACCTTAATAAATATATATTATGAATTTAAGTAAATAAATTAATATTAATTCACTTAAATTAACTTACGAATCTTTATCATTAAACCTTTAATCACAATTCCTATCTCTACTAAAAAAACATTATTGATTATTGGCTGCCAAGACCATTATACCATCAAAATTAAATTTTCTACAAAGACAAATTTTAATGCTATTTTTGTTTTAAAATGTTACACACTGGAACAAAAATATATATACTTAATTTTTTTAAGGTAAGTGGTTGCAAACAATTTATTTTAGCTACATTTAAATAAATTTAGTTGAAAGTCAACTAAATTTATTTAAATGTAGCTAAAATAAATTGATTGCAACCACTTATTTTAAAAACATTTAGTAAATTCAATTAATAATTTTTTTCAGTGCAATGTGAATTAAAATTACTTAGTTTTTAAACTGTTGTAATGTGTTTAAATTAATTAATTAATTAAAATTAATTTATATATAAAAAATGTAAATGCATTTTTAAAGTGTTACAAGGTGAATTCAAATAAATAAGGAAATAAAAAAATGTATTACTATTTATTACTATATATATATATAAATTGAACTACATTTTGATAAATATAAAATACTTTAATATATATTTTAAACTGTTCTAATCTGAATTTAAATTAATTAATTAATTCAATACATTTATATAGTGCTTTTCTTGATACTCATACACTTGAGCTATAGTATTATTATTATTATTATTATTACAATAAATGAATTAATTACAAATTTTCATAATGAAATGACATTAAATTCTTCGTAAAACAGGTTGATGTTTGACTGCCGAAAGCATGAAACCATCAAAGCTCAATGTTGCACATACTTTAGTCCCGTTGGTCTCCACATGATGTCCATGAAGCAGTTTGGTGTGTTTGAGATCAGATCTGCTGTAACTCTGAGCGTGTTATAATCAGCACGCTCTTCACCTTCTCAGTCCAGCAGTCTCTCCCAAAGCTTTATTATGCAGTAAAGCAGCGTGAAGCTGCACTGTTCCCTCGAGCTCACGCCCTACAACCTCCCGCATCAAATATTGAAACGGGCCCGATCTCATCAGCACAGACGTGCTATTTTTAACTCAATGCCAATGCTCATGATGCCTTTAAAGAGCCATGCACGCTTCTTGAGAGAGACTGGTGCTCCTCCGCCTGCATAATGAAGAACGCAGATGTGTTTCTGAAGCTCCGGATGCTGGAGACGGGAAGGTTTCGTCTCAGTCTCTGGGGTGTTTGGGGATTTTGATGAAATTTTGCATGTTCTGATTCACAACAACATCATGAGGTTCCTGACGGCTGTGGGACATTGTTTGGGTTATCCCATGAGAATGAATGAGGTGTTTGATGACCGGGCTGAGCGATATGATGATATATACGGTCTGATGCTTGATGGTAGAGATTTTCTTGTACGTTTACACGACAAAACATTGTTCTGTTTAGTACAACAGCTTCAAATGTGTCTCATCTATCCCTCTCTATGTGCAATAATTTATTTAAATACAATTTTTAAATACATTTTGATAAATATAAAATACTTAAAATATAAAATATTTATATAAAAATATTTGAATTAATATATTTATGTTTAAAAATGATTTATATTTTATTTCTATCATTTAATTGATATTTAATTTACTTTCATTTTAAAGAGTTATAATGTGAATTTAAATAAATACATTTTAATAAATATAACATTTAAATAAATATTTAAAACTATATATCTATATCTATCTATATATCTATATATCTACCTACATACACACACACACACATATATACTGTATATATATGTGTGTGTGTGTGACTTTGTATACATTATCAATTTTAATAAATATAAAATACTTTAATAAACGTATATTTAATCATTTATATTTAATTTAACTTTATTACATGATAAATATTTATTTTTATTTTATTTGAATCTGTTTTTACAATAATGTCAGACTGATGAAAATAATAAAATGAGATTATGATTTTAAACTGTTGTAATGTGAATTAAAATTATATGTAAATAATATATAATTTATTTAAATATACATTTTTAAATTAATAAATATTAAATACTTATATACATTTAAATATGTATGTTTTCATTTATTTTAAATTCTTTAATATTTCTTTTGTTTTAAACTGTATTTAAAATATCAGTTTTTACACCAGTGTCCTACCAATTTGTTCATTTGTTATGAATCATCTGATCGTCCATCAAGATTACAATTTATGAAAAAATAATCAAATGAGATGGAAGCATCATAATTTTTAAAGTATTTCATTCAAGTAATAAAGTGCACAAATAGACATCAAAACATGATTTAATATAAAAATAGTTTTAAATTGAATTTCCAAATTTATTCCAAAATTATTTGATTAATACTTAATAATTGATATTTAATTATTTATTATTTATTTATTTGATAAGAATCCCCTGATCTTTTGATTTGAGTTGATCAAGCATTTTAAAAATCATTTTAAATTGGATTTCTAGCATAAAAAAAATAGCTGTGAAATTGATATACGATTGTGCAGCAGCCAGAGTGGTCTTTAATGAGCTGAAAAAAGCTCACGTTACCCCTCTCTTCATCAGGTTACACTGGCTACCAATAGCCGCTCGCATCAAATTCAAGGTACTGATGTTTGCCTACAAGACCACAACTGGCACTGCACCAATATACCTAAACTCCAGGCACGTGCAGGGGGGGGGGGGGGGGGGGGCGGTGGGTGCTTGAGCACCTGCCCCTTTTCCACTTGATGCCCAAAGTGCCCTTTTGTCAAGGCAGTTTTTATTTTTTTATTTTAATTAAACGCCCTTTTGTGAAGGTCTGCCCAATCTAACTATTAGTAAAATTAATTAATAGTTTAGCCATAAATTAAATTATCCACATGATGACCTTTCACCTGACGATCTCATCCGGGACGATCCCTCACGTTTAGGCAAGCCTTTAGGATGCCTTCAATAACGTCCGCGGCTGCCGGTAAGTGGAGTTCTCAGCGGAGTGGTGTGCTTGTAAACTTATATTATTGAATTATTATTATTTTATGAGAACAGCGTGAAGAGATCATGCACAGCTGTGTGTAGCCTGTGGAAGCACTTTAGCTGCAGCAAGGGGCTACAATATCTTTGTTCAATGTTTTCCTAATGACAATTTTATGATTGGTTTATAAAGGCTACTACGAACACCCTTTTCCCATTTTTATCACAGAATAATTCAGGAAATATATTTTATAGTTTCTATAAATGATATGTCAATCAGTACTGCATTTTTCATATAGTTTATTTATTACCTGAAGATAACTTGAAAAACACATAAACCATATATTTTCGCAATCGTGTGTTTATTGTTTTCACGTTTCATCAGTAAAAACGTTTCTGCTTTTTATTCAGCTCAGCTTTCCTGCACGTCAAAAGTTTCTGCGAGAGCGCCCTCTGACTTCGAGTATTAAACATGCACTGCACGAGAGTGTTCAGCTCTCCTGATATTCATATCTCCTCATTTTGGATACGAATAAAACGTCAGGTCATGTCTCTTTAATTTAAATCTAGAAACCTCTATGTGAAAACACTGGCAGGAGCTTGAATAAAGTGCCGGGGACGAATTTACATTTTATTAAAATTAATATTAAATATAAAAAATGCAGCTAACGTAGTTCTACACACAGCAATAAAAACAAAGGTGCTTATTCTGTTTCGTTCTTGCTGTTTAATTGGGAAATTTTTTTTAAAGCGCGTCGAGGTGCCTTGTCTTTTTTATGTTATCTGACTAAAAACTATTCATACTTTGAACTATTATTATTACAGTATTTATTTAAAAAACGTAGAGTGCCTTAAAAATAATTATCACAACACTGGTAAAACAGGCTTATACTGATTTTCTCGTCCTCCGAATTATACTTATCAATCCTGTTTTTCTAATCATTATCATTCAAAAAATGAATAAATTCAGAACAGGATTAGAATAGAATTCTATTTTAAATAAGACAGGAATATTTTTCTCTACAACAACAACAGTAGTGTTTACAACAGCAAAACCACCATACCCTGTAAACATAATAACAATAATAATAATAATATTATCATTCCAGATTAATTAAGAGGTGCAAAAATTGTCTTTAACATTTAAACTTAAAATGGTCTTTTCTGTTCTGTGTTTCTTTTTCAAACCTGCGTCATGGCATTAGCTGCTGTATCAATACAGAAGCATCCATTTCGATGCACATATCAGCAAGCAGCACAGCTCTATTAAAAGCTGTGTTCCATGTGCCCCTTTTATACTTTGAGCACCTGCCCCTCCAAAGGTCTCTGCACGGCCCTGCTAAACTCGCTAGTTCAAACTTATGCGCCCTCCAGAAGCTTGCATTCTGCAAGTGAACGACGTCTTGTGGTGCCATCCCAAAGAGGTACCAAATCACCCTCACGGACCTTTTCCTGGACTGTGCCCAGCTGGTGGAATGACCTCCCGATCTCAATCCGAACAGCTGAGTCTTTAGCCATTTTCAAAAAACATCTAAAGGCACATCTTTTTCACCAGCACCTGACTAACTAATACTAACTTACCTATTCTATTTAATAAATAAATAAATCCTAGCTACGTGTACTGTGCTAGACTAACTGAGACTTGTCATGGCACTTGTATACTGTTGCTCTCTCGATGGTCTGATTGCTTCTATTGTTCTCCTCATTTGTACGTCGCTTTGGATAAAAGAGTCTGCTAAATGATTAAATGTAAATGTGGTCGTATCAGCCAGCTCTAACTATAAAATGTCGCCCAAAAAGAGGATGTTTATTGCATTAAAGAGCTAGAATGGGCAAATTTGCGAAGCTAAAAGCAGATATGGTCCTCCAGCTAATGATGAAAAGCTCAGCACAGGTGTTGTGTCCCAAGCAGCAAGGTTAAACAGAAAGAGGTGACAGATGAGTGTGGAAGTGGGACACTGCCGGCGTATTCGTTTCTGGGTTACACATGGCTTATATTCCTGCCTCTTTATTTCAAAACACTTTGATTTCTTCCTCTCCCCTCCGCTCGTCCAGAACGGCGTCCCGCGGGATCGTTTAGGACCGTCCAGCTCGCTGTGTCTGATAGCATCTTTAATTATTCACATCCTCTCGTTCTTTGATAATTACCTGACCGGCCGCGCACGTGAGGTTATTTTTAGCCAGCGAGATGAACAGGTTTCATTAGAGATCCGTCTGAAGCGCGGGAGGTGACAGGGGCGCCGTGTCCCCAGAAACACGGCCCGAGTCATTAGACATTCACCGAAAGTAGGCCATCCGCGGCTCGGCTCGGCTTTGAGAGGAAAACCAGGATGAGGAAGGTGGAGGGAGACATTGATGACTTACTCACAGCCGTACGCAATAGCAGCCAATTAAGATGCCGAAGCAAGACGGATTCTAGTCGCGCATCAATAATGCTGCTTGGTTAATTAGTCACGTGCATCAAAACAAACACAGATTACAGAGAATTCTTTATTTTTAGAGCCGTCAGTCAACTCAGAAATGTCACTGAATTAATGATAGAATAACAAGATGAGATGATTAATAAGTCAAACTAATCGCATATCGATCTCACAGATGGAAAAAGCATCAAATAGATGTCAGTTTACTATATTTCATATTCACGCAGCAGTTTTGTTCACGAATGCATATCAAACTTTACTGTTTTTCAGCATCTTGCGTCATGAGCGCTGACAACATTATATTTATAATATTGTATTGTATTTGCAATATAATTAATTGTACTAAACTGTTATATTTTATTATTATATTTATTTATAATATATTAATATTAATTATTATCAATATTATATTTATTGTTTTATATTAATTCATATTAACATTAATATAAATGTAACATTACTATAGATAATATTTAATATATATCTTGTTTTTTATGTAATACTAAATTAATGTTAAATTAGTACATTTCAATCCCCAAAGCAGTATAATTTTAATTGTAACATATTACAATATTACATGAATATTAATTTTACATTATTAATAATTAACAATATTTATTATATTACATATTATATTTTTATGTAACATATTGTACCAAATTAATTATATTATTATTGTGTTACATTTATAATATAGTAATATAATTTATTAATACTATTATATTTAATATTTTATTTTTATTGCTATTAATTTTAATACAATAATATTACTTTAATATTAATTTTATTTCATACAATTTATATCATGTTTTTATTACAATGAACTGTACTAAATTAATTTATTATATTATTTGTGTAATAATAATAATTATTATATATGTTTATAATGTTAAATTTATAAAAAATCTATATTTTTTACTTTTAATAATTGGTCACATTTATTATATTACACATTTTTACTATAATGAACGATTAATTAATATTATATTTATTAATATTAATTCTAAAACATTATCGTATAACATTAATATTAAATATAAATAATATTTAATATATATCTTGTTTTTATGTAATACTAAGTTGTGCTAAATTAATGTGTTAAATTGGTAAGCTTCAATCCTCAAAGTCGTATCAGTGCGACTTATTTTATGTCAACACTTCTGTGTCATTTCACCAGCAGAAAAATCCAATTATCACAAGAGGAGTCTTTATACACATGTCCTGGAATATTAATGTATATCCTGGAATATTAAGCTCAGGCGGCGGCTCTAATGCGGTTAAACTCCTGTTCCCGGTGTGCTGTAATCACGATGGCGCATGCAGATGTCACACGTGTTCTGCAGTAAGGGGTTATCCGGCGGATCGTTTGATTGACGGCTCACCTTCACAGTAGACGCTGTCCTCGCGCAGCGGCCGGAAGCCGTTCTTGCAGCTGCAGCTGGCGCCGGCGTCTAAGTTCACGCAGGCCGAGTTCTCCGCGCAGATGTTCTCCTCGGCGCAGAAGTCGTGACCTTTGACCCCAGACAGAGGAGATGCGTGTTCATGGATTCATGATACTTCAAACACTGTCACGCTAAAGGTCAAGCTACACACTGATTATTGTCTATGGACTCTTTTCACAAGTCATCAGCATCGTAAATCCTCCATTTAATTTTTTTTTTTAAATGTATGTGCATTTATAACACTATTAGTGCTGTCAAGCGATTAATCGTGATTAATCACATACAAAATAAAAGTTTTTGTTTACATTATATATGAGCGTGTACTGTGTATATTTATTATGCATATATAAATGCACACACATGCATGTATATATTTAAAAAATATTTACATGTATATATTTATATTCATATAATTTATATTATATAAAATATATTTAATATATAAACATAACATATTTTTCTTAAATATATACATGCATGTGTGTGTATTTATATATACATAACAAATATACACAGTACATGCTCATAACTTTTATTTTGGATGCGATTAATCGCGATTAATCACGATTAATCGCTTGACAGCACTAAACACTATAGTGTTGTCAAAAGTACCGACTTCGATACCATTCGGTACTGAAATTTTAAAAACGTCCATTTCCCGCTAAGATTTGAGCGCTGTTGAGCGGATTATTAAACAGGGCTGATTGGTCATTGTTCACGCGCTCAACAGATACATCTGTGATTGGCTTCAATGATCAATGAAGCGCTCCGTGAAGAGCGTGAAGCGATGATCAATGAAGCCAATCACAGACCTATCTGTTGAGCACGTGAACAATGACCAATCAGCGCTGTTTAATAATCCGCTCAACAGCGCTCAAATCTTAGCGGGAAATGGACGTTTTTAAAATTTCAGTACCGAATGGTATCGAAGTCGGTACTTTTGACAACACTAAAACACTATAATTTGTATTATATCACCTTTGCATCATTTTTTTTTAAAACTAGTTAACGCTAATGCGAGGGTGTTTCTAATGCAGTGTCTATGGGAGCGACGGTAAATTTGACATCGTTCTTTCTTCTGACTGCCGTTATCAGTCTCTCTCAATTTTTTCCTTTTATTGAACATTGTGTAAACACTATGGTGGAGATTTTCTTCGGCTATTTGCGCAAATGGGAATGCAGAAACTATATTTGTGGTACTCTCCCATTCACTGCTCTTGAAGTTAACCCAACTATGACGACTTCCGCTGCCGAGAAACCCAGAAATGTGAAAAAGGTCCATAGTACGTATTGTAACAATAAGTAACTTTTCCCAGAGGTTTGTCGTTCAGAATAAAGGCAGATGTGCTTCCGTACCTCTGCAGACTCTGCAGCATCTGTCCGTCAGTGTGATCTGATCAGATTCAGCGCAGGTGAGCTGCGGACAGTCTTCAGAGCTCACAACTCTGTGCATCGTACGATCCTGGCAAAAAAAATAAATAAATTGTCATGGAAAGAAACTGTTTATCATTATAGATAGATATAGATAGATAGTTCTGAATGGTTGCTAGGGTACTCTGGGTGATTGCTAAGTGGTTGCTAGGCTGTTTGAGGTGGTTGCTAGGCAGTTGCTAGGGTACTCTGGGTAGTTCCTAGGTGGTTGCTAGGCTGTTTGAAGTGGTTGCTAGGTAGTTGCTAGGGTACTCTTGGTGGTTCCTATGTGGTTGTTAGGGTGTTCTGTGTGATTTCTAGGCAGTTGCTAAGGTACTTTGGGTGATTGCTAGCGTGTTGCTAGGCTGTTTTAGGTGGTTGCTAAGTATTTGCTAGGGTACTCTGCTAGGCAGTTGTTAGGGTGTTGCTAGAGTACTCTGGGTGGTTTGCTAGGGTGTTGCTATGCAGTTGCTAGGGTGTTATGGGTGATTGCTAGGGTACTCTAAGTGATTGCTAAGGTACACTGTGTGGTTGCTAGGCTGTATTATGTGGTTGCTAAGCAGTTGCTAGGGTACTGGTGGTTCCTAGGTAGTTGTTAGAGTGTTCTAGGTGGTTGTTAGACAGTTGCTAGGGTACAATGCGTGGTTGCTAGAGTGTTTCAAGGAGGTTACTAAGCAGTTGCTGGGGTGTTATGGGTGGTTGCTAGTGTATTCTGGGTGGTTTCTATGGTACTCTGGGTGATTGCTAGGGTACACAATCTGGTTGCTAGGGTTTTTTAAGTGGTTGCTATGCAGTTGATTGGGTGTTATGGGTGGTTGCTAGGGTACACTGCGCGGTTGCTAGAGTGTTGTAGGTGGTTGCTGTGCAGTTGCTAGAGTGTTATGGGTGGTTGCTATTGTATTCTGGGTGGTTGCTCGGGTACACTGTGTGGTTGATAAGGTGTTGCTAGGCGGTTGCTAGGGTGTTTTAGGTGGTTGCTAGGAATTTGCTAGTGTACTCTGTGTAGTTCCTAGCCGGTTGTTAGGGTGTTCTGTGTGGTTGCTAGGCGGTTGCTAGGGTACTCTGTGTGGTTGCTAGAGTTTTCTGGGTAGATAATAGGAAGTTGCAGATAGATACATATTTACTAAACATATACTATTTTTATATATTTAAATACTAATATATATATATATATATATATATATATATATATATATATATTTCTGTCATGACAGCTCTCTGAGGGACTGGCATGGTATTGTACATGACAATGTTACTGTATTTGGTCTTGGCAGAATAAATCTGCTATGCTGCCACAGAGACTTGCTACTGCCAATACAACATGCTGCTGTGAGCATGTAAGAAATACTGCACTTATAACACATATGAATAACCCCATATAGCATACATGAATCACCTCGTAGCAGATCTATACAGGTGGAGCTGGGGAAGGTGGAGGGTTTCTGAAGCACGCTGCAAACTGCTACAGCAAGCACTAGTCATATACTTAAATGTTGAGCAGTGAGCTCATTGGCTACCAATACAGGAGAGAACCAATCAGCTGTGCCATGTGATAATGATGTCATTATGTCAGATTGAGTTAGACCTATCAGACTGCGCCATCAAGAGTTTCATGCCAGAACTCATATATATATTTTATATATTTTGTTGTTGTTGTGTGTAAATCTACAGCACTGTTTGGAGAGATCTGTACCCTGCATTCAAACAGCTGGCAGAGTCCCGCGGTGGGATGATGAACAGCACAGCGTTGTCCCTCCACCAGCGTCTGCTCCGAAAACAAGCACATCACTGCAGAAAAACAACAACAAACACACACATGTGAACTCCTGCACATGAACACACAACACTCGGAGCAACACGCTCACAATGAAAGTTAACTGGCTTCCAGACAACACTGGACCCCACTGACTTTCATAGTATGGACAAAAAAGTCCTTTTTATTTGCATTCTATTTAGTTAGAAATAAGCAAGACGTGACTCAGCAGAAACACAAGCAGCACAAATCAAACCTGCACTATTAATGTGAGAGAAAGAAATGCTACGGTATGGAAATTTGGAGCAAACAACCAACGATTACAAGACGTCTGAGGAGATAATTGTTCCCTAGACAGCAATTATTTCCTCCTCTGACTTCAAATACAACTCTGCATACAGACCAAACCTCACCGAGAACCTGTTATATAGTTTAAAATGAATCATTATTGCTGTTTGCTGCATCAGTCCTCAAATCATGCATTGTTGAGGAGAGTTTGCTGGTTTAAACGCACATTAAAAATATCTGCTGACATGACTTTTAACTCTTTATTTCATTGATATCACAATTAGGCATTAAATAACACTCTTTAACAGTAATTATAGTAAGTGAATTTGATAATTAAAGCTCTAGTAGATCATAAATGTCATATTATTTAATTGCAGGTTTGTTCCAGGATGAAGTTTGCTGGAGTAAACGAATGTAAGCGTTTTCCCGGCGCAGTAGGAGAGCGACGCGAGCCGTAAATAGCAGCAGAAACGTTCTGGAGACAAATCTTCTGGAGAGACAGAAGACTGTGAGATGCTTTGAAGCAAAGCGTTTGCTGAACGGCCACAAACACCATCAGAACCGAAGCGAAAGCTTTATAGATGTCTGATGAAAACAATCTGTCAGTGCATGTCAGCTAAATTACCACAAATGAAATATTATATTCAGAAATGAATCTTTAATGTTTGTTTTGAGTGAAACATTCATCTGAAGCTCTGAAATGGAGTTCGAACCAGACAGTTTTACTTCAGAAGGGATGGAAAGTTAACTAACACTAATACTACTGTAATTACAGTACACCAATTATACAAGAGTAAACATGCTGCCATAATGAGATACATTTATAAGTTGTTTACATTTAGTCATGATACATTCAGAATGTCGTCAGAAAGCTTATATAATATAATAAATACATAATTTATATTATTAAAATTAAAATTACAGGATGCATTATTAAAAATAAAATTAACCAAAATTAAAATTAACATTTATTTATAGAGCACTTGTATAAGTTTTATAACATTTTATAATAAAATTATATTTATGTAAAATGATATACAGAAGAATTCATACATGCAAATGGGAAAATTATGTAAATATAAATCACAAATATAAATATATAAAATATAAAATAAAATATTATATATATATATATATATATATAATGTTAATATAACATAAAATATATATTAATAATATAATATATTTTTATAATACATCCTATTTATGGAGCACTTTTCAAGGTGCTCAGTTGCATATATGTTAGATTTATTAAAATTAAATTCTTATAATTATGTTTATACTGTATATATATATATATATATATATATATATATATAAATGAGAAATCATGATGAAGTATCATAAATAGTTATATTTATATTAAGTATCATAAATAAGTTAAGTATCAAAAATATTTATGTAAATATATGTAAATACATCTATGCAAATAATAAATATTCATGAACTGCATGCAAAATTCAACAAGCTCAAAAAATGATTTTATATTTTTAATGTCGAATCAGGCAAGCTTTGTTATATTTGTATGTAATATTTAATTTATAAATTATGTTATGTTTTCACTTTTTGTATATTTTTGCTACTCCTATGTAAACTAACTCATGCAGGGTTCAAATGAAAGAGGCTTGCGCTGCAGAAATGAGCGCTAACTCTGAAATTAGCATGGATATCAACTATGACTAATAATACAGCAGGGTCATCTTCACTTCTTAATTATAACTGAGTAAATCAGCTGTGACGATAATGACCCGTATCAAACACTGGGCTTCGGAGACAGCGGCTCATCAGGCGACGCTAACTGATTGATTCCTCAGTGCTGAATAACAAACCAGCCGATCTGTGATTGTGTTTCCACTTCATAAAGCTTGTACTGAAACAGCTTTAAAGTAATGTTTAAAATCAAGTATAGATTTGCATAACCCTTGCAGGGCTGCGTTTATTGGCTTGTGATAAATAATTGATTTGAATATGTAAATGTGCTGCTTGACACCTCTGGAGATGGAGTGTGGGTGTAGCTTAGCAACACAAGTGTGTGGTCAGTTGTCAGGCAACCCTGTGGAGGCGGTAGTATGGAGTGTGTGTGTGTGTGTGTGATGGGAGAAAAGTGCTATTGTTGGCAATAAGGAGTGACAGAACAGACCATGAACACAGAGCGGTGTGTGTGGTGTTTGTGTGTGTACTGTACTGTATCCGAGTGTGTATGTGTGTGTGTGTGTGTGTGTGCGTGAGTGAGTGAGCGTGAGTGTGCATTTGTGTGTGTTTGTGTGCAAGGGGTGTGTGTGTGTGTGTGTGTGTGTGTGTGCGTGCGTGTTTTTGTGACATATGATGACACTAATGTGTATAATGACACAGGTATGACAGGTATTACAAGGAGAAGGTGATTTATGAGGACATTTCCCCATGTCCCCATATTTCAAAAGGCTTATAAATCATACAGAATTCGTTTTTCTGAGAAAGTAAAAATGCAGAAAGTTTCCTGTAAGGGGTAGGTTTAGGTGTAGGGTTGGTGTAGGGCGATAGAAAATACAGTGTGTATAGTATAAAAACCATTACGCCTCTGGAGAGTCCCCACAATTAACAAAAACAAACGTGTGTGTGTGTGTGTGTGTGTGTGTGCATTTGTATTTTTGTAGTTGTGTGTATGTGTGTTTGTGTGTGTGCACGTGTGAAGTGTGTGTAGTTGTGTGTGTGTGTATGCACGCGCATTTGTGTGTGTGTGTGTGTGTATGTGTGTGTATTTGTGTGTGTGTGTTTGTACTCACACTGGCATTCTTTGCAGCAGGTTCCTGTCACATACTCTGAGGTCGTACCATCAGGACACTCGAGCAGGGGGCACAGAATCTTCTCACAGCGGACCGTTCCATTCTACAGAAGAGCAAACGTTCAGTCAGTGCTGTTTACTGAAGATGAAGCTGTTGTTACACGGCAGTCAAGATACGCTTTAAATGATTAAATGATTTAAATGATACGTGATTAAATGATTTTACCTATAACAATAACTATAATGATAAGTATATCAATAAATATAATGATAACTGTAACTATGATAACTGCACTTATAATGATGATAAACAATTACTTCAATAACAAAAACTATACTGGTAACTATACTTACAATAACTATACTTATAACGATAACTTTATAATTATAACTATAACAATGATTTTAATGACAACTATAAAGACAACTATAACAAATAATTAGAATGATAACTATAGTAACAAAAACTTCAAGAATAACTGTAACTATAATACTATAATTATAACAATAACTATAATGACAACTGTAATATAGTTATAGTTAACGATTTATAACAATAACAACCATAACTATAACTATAACTGTAATTATAGTTACTATAACTATACATATAATGATAACCGTCACGATACTATAACGGTAACTATAATAATAACTATAACAATAATTACAACTAAAATAACTATAATGATATCTATAACTATAATGATAACTATTTGTTAAATGATTCGCTAAATGAATCAGAAAAGATATTAAGATGCTATTAAGATTTTTAAAGAATATATATATATAGAACTGCATTATTTAATTCAACCTAGTCTCATGGCATTTATGTACCTGGGTGCACTTTTTAGCGAGACACGAAATACGTACCAATAACTACATATTACTGCAGTTTCAGTTTCCAAAAGAAACAAACACTAGAGGCAGTAAAGCTCCGACACCTTTTACTCCTTTTCACACAAATTTACAGAGTTTTGATTAATAAAGCGCACAATTACTTTAAGAATATCATGTTACGACTTCAAAACAACATTAATATGCTGGGAGATTTGAAAACTGATTCTTTTTAATGTTAGCATCGCACATATCCAGCGTCGTATCTATGGGTTTTCATAGATTGTAGGTTTGTTCGGTAGCTCACCGAGTACGGAGACGTACTTAGGAGGCGAGGAGCTCCGGATCGAATCCCGTGTAACCACGATTCGACAAAACAGTTCAAATCTGCACATAAGGAAGTTGAAATGGCACGGTTGCATCAACAAATACGTTTTTATACCAGTTATGCATTTGTTAACACTATCGGGTAGGTTTAGGGTTGGGTTTGGTGTAGGGCATATTTCCAACACGATAGAGCATTAACTTTTAGGGACAGACCCCGGATAGTTGAATTCTGAACCGCCGCAGTACGTACCTGAAACAACGCAATAAAAACACAGCAATACGTACCTATATCAACATAATAAAAACGTGCCAGGGTTCACGTATTTAACCTGTGTTTTAGAGCCACTCAGTGGACATTTCTCTTTGAAACTGCGGCGAAACGTGCAGTAAGATACGTAAAACGGTGTCACACAGAAAGTGCACAGAGGTACATATTTTTATGAGACCAGGTTGATTTAATTTTATTTTTTGAAATGGGCTATTATATAATTGGCGATTTTTTTTTCAAATGGGTTAGGGTTAGGGTTTAATACATAAATTATTAAAAAAATAAACATAATTCAATATATATTCTATGAAAACAGGTCTTAATATTTTACACTATTTACTTCTCAAGTAAATTGACTTTGTTTTAATGATGTTTCAGTTTGTTCGATATATAATGATGTGTTTCTGGAAGATAAGAGCAAAAAAAGACTCAACACAGTATATGACACAGCATTCAGTATATACATAAATCCATATTTAATCCCAAAATAGATTGCTTTACAGGGTGTGAAGGGACTCACGTCTCCCTAAAGCAAGACATCTGTCACTTTAAGTAAAGTGAAGATAATGTTCCTTTCACAAACTGTCCAGATCTCACTAAGTTCCTGTAGTTTCACTGGGACGCCTGTCTCATCCGAACCACAATCGCTGTCTGTTTGGACACACTGAGCGTGCTGGAGACCGGCTAGCGTCTGTCAGAAGAGCATAGGGACTTCTAAAGATAGGACAGAATCCCTCCGTCTGTCACTTTGCATTCGGCAAAATATTCGTCTTACTCGCAGATAATAAATGTGTAATGAGTGAGAAAGAAGGAGGAGAGAGAAAGCTTTCAGCGAGAGCTGCTTCACATCTGTGTTTACATTACGTTTGTTAGACGGTGAGGACGCGCGACAGAGGAAGGTGCTGTCGCGTTTGACCTTTGAGGTGACATGCAAGCGCACTACTAATTAGCTAATTGCAGACTGTGTGATTGGACGAGGAAACGACGTCTAGTCGTGTGTGCGCCACTCAACTAATAAACCTCAGTTTATAAACTAGGGGTGGGCAGATTGATCCTAATATGTGACCCTGGACCACAAGTCATAAGGGTCAATTATACAAAATTGAGATTTATACATCATCTGAAAGCTGAATAAATAATCTTTCCATTGATGTGTGGTTTGTTATGATAGGACAATATTTGGTCGAGATGCAACTATTTGTAAATCTGGAATCTGAGGGTGCAAAAAAATCTAAATACTGAGAAAATCACCTTTAAAGTTGTTCAAATGAAGTTCTTAGCAATGCATATTACTAATCAAAAATTAAGTTTTGATATATTTTACAGTAGGAAATGTATAAAATATCTTCATGGAACATGATCTTTACTTAATGTCCTGATGATTTTATTTTAATGATAATTTTGACCCATACAATGTTTTTTTTTAGCTATTGCTACAAATATATCCCAGCGACTTAAGACTGGTTTTGTGCTCCAGGATCACATATCGATAATATATCGATACCAACATTGGTACTGGTAACGGATCGATACCAGCCTGATGAGATCGATACTTTAGGTTAACTTTCTCTTCTCTACGCTTAAAACATTGCTTCCATTGCATCAAAGAGTAGATGTCTGTGTGTCTATACGCCGCTCCTATCACTTCTGATATTGCTCCTCCTCCCCTCCCTGCTTCTGCTTTCTGCTGTGTTTTGTTTTCATGCTATCATGTGACTCAGCGGTGCCAAGCAGCAGTAAATAGCTATGTTTCCATTATTCTGTTATAATGCGCATTTTGAAGTATCACATGAGAAACGAGTGATGGAAACGGCCAAATTTTGATTAAAAATCCCTTAATTTGCAAAAAACGTTTTTACGCTCGCTTTAGGTGGTTTTTGTACTCATGCGAAAAAGTGCATCAAAATATCATGTGATTTACACTATGGAAAGGCAAATCCTGACTAACCAGCGGACCGATCTCGTTCACAGCATCTGAAATGTTGTTTTGGATATTCTGAATATTACATGTTCTGTTAACAAGGTCTGAGAAAATTAAGTAGAATTAAAATTAGCACGTCATAGCGTTTACATTTGCATTCTTGCATAGAAATTAACCCCCGACACAAGGCAACTTGAACTACTTTCAAAACAAATAAATAAATAATTTGAGTTGAAGTTTTTTATTAGCTTGCTTTGTAGCTAAACATTTTCTAGCACAATATAGAAAAGTTTTAGTTATTGTAACACTGAGACAACAGTCATGCAGTTTATTGTCATTTTATGCAAATATTTGACCACAAAATAACACCTCTGGATTATTAGCAATTTCTTCCTTAATTTGTTTGTTTGTATCTATGTATTTTCACATTGAGGTCTGTTAACACCAAAAACTATAGCACTAGCTATAAATATTACTATAACAATAACTATGATAGCTATAATGATAATTGTAATGATAAATATAACATTAATGGTAACTGTATCAATAACTATAATGATAACAATAACTACAATTCTAACTATATCGATAACTATAACAATAACTATACAATGATAACTATAACATTAACTGTAATGATAGCTTTAACGAATAACCATAAAGACAAATATACATATAATGAATTAACTATATAATGTGATTGACTATATGATTGTTATGATAGCACAACAATAAATCTACCTATATTAAAATTAAAATCATAATGATAACTATAACATTAAAGATAATAAATATAATAGTCATAACAATTAGTATACCTATATGATAATTGATAACTATAATAATAACTATAACAGTAATCATAGCATGACTATAATTATAACGATAACTATAATGATAACTATAACAATAACTTTAACTATAATCATAACCAGAATTATTAACTATAACTCTACTGATAACTACAATGATAACTTTAACTATAAAAATAAACATAAAAAGCTCTAATGATAACTGTTACTATAATCATAACTACAACTATAATTATAATGATAACTATAACTTTAACTATAACTATAATGATAACTTTAATGATAACCATAAAGATAAATATACTTATAATGAATGAATTATTATGATAGCATAACAATAAATATACCTATGATAATTATAATCATAACACTAACAATGTACGTAACAATAACTGTGACCTTACTGATAACTATAACGATAACTAAACTTTAACTATAATAATAACCATAAAAAACTATATATATACCTGTAATGATAATTATAATCATAACATAACTATAATGATAACTATAACGATAGCGTTAACTATAATAATAATGATACAGAAAAATATACTTATAATGATAAATATAACAATAAATATTCTTATACAGTAATTATATCTATAACGATAACTCAAACTATTATGATAAAGATAGCAATAATAATAGCTATAACAATAACTGTATTAGCGCCCACACCAGTGGACAGTCACATTATGTTTATTATTAGCTCACTGCAGTTTTGTCATTTGGTTAAATAACACTTTTTTTCAAGTATCAAAATTTTCACCATTGACACACATATCTGCAGCGCTGGGTAGTAACTGATTGCATGTAATCTGGATTACGTAATTAGATTCCAAAAATGAAGTACTTGTAATTTGATTATATTACATTTTAAAATGTTCATAATCAGGTTACATTTACTTTTTTTGATTACATATCATTCACACAATGTCAGTAAATTATTTATAATTCATTGATTCTCCCTAATTCTTATGTTTTCTCTATTAAAGTTTCCTTTCTATAAATCCTACTGTCTGTCATATCATTTAGCTTTAACTATATTCACAGTATATTGGAATGGTCATATAAAAAACTTTTCAACACTATGTATGAAATAAATAATGTAATTATGAAATGTATTATTGATTATGAATGGTAAATTTAAAACAAGTTACGTAAAACGTAATCTAAAAGTAATCTAAAAAGTTGTCAAAATACATTACCTAAAATGAGTAGCCTAGATTATGTTACTAACTAATTGTCTAATTTAACCGTATCTTGGTTGTCTAACTATTTATTTAACAGATCCCAAAATGTAAAGATTGATCAACAATTAACCGAACCATTAACTATTAAATAAAGAGGTCCCTCAGGGCTCTGTGTTAGCACCAACCCTGTTTTCAATTTCATTAATAATATTTCTCAGGTTATCTGTTGTCAGAAAACCTATATTTACCTATATGCGGATGATACTATTCTTTGTGCTGTAGGATGGTCATATGATGAAGTTTTAAAACAGGCACAGGATAGATTTAATAATATTCAAGAGGCTTTTAATGACTTAAATCTAGTTTTAAATAGTACAAAAACAAAAGTAATGTGTTTTGGAAAAAACAACAAGGCAATAAAGACATTATATCTTCAGATGGGGCAAAAACTGAAGTAGTGTCTTCATATAAATATCTCGGAATCTAGATTGATAGCTTTTTGACTTTTATTAATCACATAACTAATCTTCAGAAGAAAGATAAATCTAGATTTAGTTTTTTTGAAATAGATCGAAATAGATCTGTGTTTACCACGTCAGCCAAGAAGTATCTTGTTGAAACCACTGTTTTGCCCTTGTTTGATTATAGTGATGTGACATATAGAAATGCATGGAAATGTGTTCTGGAGCAATTAGATGTGTTGTATCATGCAGAAATTAGATTCATTACTAATGCACTTTACAGAACACATCATTGTGGATTATACTCTCTTTTGAATTGGAAATCATTGCATACAAGCCGGGAAATCCACTTATTTACAGAGTTCTGCTAGGCTTATTACCTGATTATCTTCAAAAGTTGCTGAAACCTCATATTATTACATATACAGTTAGATCATCTAATTATATTTCCTTGACTATCCCTAGAAAGAAAACTACTTATGGTCGTTCCGCTTTTTAATTTGCTTCCCCAAATGATTGGAATGTGCTACAAAAGCTATTGAAACTACTGTCAAATATTCCAGTATGTGAATTTTTATAAATGACTAGTGAGTGCTCTGACTTCAACCTGTAAATGTTTTAACTGAGGTCTTATTCTTTTTTTTATGTGCTTTATATATTGTAATTAGTGCTGTCAAATGATTAATCGCAATTAATCGCATTCAAAATAAAAGTTTTTGTTTACATAATATATGTATGTGTACTGTGTTTGTTTATTATGTATATATAAATACAAACACATACAGTATATATTTTGAAAATATTTACATGTATATACATTTATATATTTATATTATTATATTTTAGATTATATATAAATATATTTAATATATAAACATAACATATTTTTCTTAAATATATACATGCATGTGTTTGTATTTATATATCCATAATAAATATACACAGTACACACTCATATATTATGTAAAGAAAAACTTTTATTTTGGATACGATTAATCACGATTAATCGTTTGACAGCACTAATTGTAATGTATGTTTGAATGTTTCTCAGGAGATATTAAAATTCTCCTGCCAGGCTGTTATTAAAAATAAGAACATGTTCTTAATTGACTTGCCTGGTTAAATAAAGAAGAAAAAAATTTTCATCATGTAATCTATAATTTGTAAGTATTCCACCCAGCATTGCATACAAGCCGTCAGACTCACGGAACACGTGCAGTTCTTGCAGCCATCGGTCCAGGTCTGCTCCTCTCTGTAGGTCACTCCCTTCACATGACAGGTCCTCTCGCAGTAACAGGAGTCCAGACCCTTCATCTTCTCCTCGGCCAGAGACAGCTGCAGGAGAGAGAGCGGATTAAACCCCAAGTAAACTCACCTTCTGACAGAAAACAGACGAGGAAACGCCTGCAGTTGATTGATTATTTGCAATCGTCCGTTTGCATTTTTCATTAAGCGGCTGATACGACGGTGTTATTCCGACACGCTTGATCAGAACAGTTTTTCCTCATCAGCGGCAGAGTTTTTGTGCGGTTGGCAGCTGTGAGTTATTACAACACTATAAACAAGCCTTTAAATTCACAGCACAGACACAAGCCAGATGTTCGCAGAAACTTGGCTCGGATTCATCTGTCAAACAAACAGCGGAGAAACTCACCGCACTTATTGCCAGCTCACTGCAGAGCAGGATTGAGACATCGAAAATAACGTTTATTACCAATTTAACTCCTGAATCTGAGGTAGCAAACAAGATACAGAACTAAAATTTGAGTTTCGATTTTTGATTTTTCCGTATGAATTACTCATATACACAACATATGGAAAATATCCAGACACATTAGATGAAAGTTATACTGAATATTTGAAATGCCTCCAATATTTAAAGGTACACTGGGAAAAAACACACACACACACACACACACACACACACACACACACACACACACACACACACACACACACACACACATATATATATATATATATATATATATGTGTGTGTGTGTTTTAGTCTTAAGTTAACTATTTGACTTAAGTTTTTAGAGTTAACATTTCTCATTTTAATTTAGTTCAGTTTGATGTAATGAAATAACTAAAACTAAAACTGAACTAAAAATGTATAAAAACTTTATTAGTATAGCACAAAAACAACTAAAAATAACAAAAACACCACAAAATGATTAAAACTGTAACTGAAAATAAAATGGAAATGGAAAATCTAAAAATAAAACTGATTCAAAATATATTTAAAAACATTTTTTTAATCAAAACAAACATTTTAAACTTTAATCTAAAAGTATTTATAAAAACTTGCATTTTATTTCAGCTAGCTGCCAACATTTCTTATTTTCATTTAATTTAACGATGTACTAAAATAAAACTAAAAGTGAAATAAATAGTAATCAAAAAACATATTGACGTTAAGAAAAATACTAAAAATGACAATCACACAATCACTAACTAAAACTGAAATGAAAATGGAAAATATAAAAATAAAACTAATTCAAAATATTTATTAAAAAACTATAATACATTTAGTATAAAAATTGTTACTTAAAATAAAATAATAAAAAAAAATACAATTTTTTTTATTTTATTTAAGCTAATTAACTTGTTTCATTTGTATTTAGTTTAACCTGCTGTATTAAAAATAATGAAAAATAATAATAATTTTTAAAAAACATAATAAAAATAGACATAAAAAACTACTAAAAATAACAAAAATAAAAACTGAAAATGTAAAAATTAAAAACTGATAAGATATTATCTCAGTGGTTGAAACATGCAATGTTAAGTTAATGGAGTTATTTTTGATTAATCTGATAGAGATTCTTTATAAATTCTCTTTTTTGTGTTCCACTGTAAAAATAACAGCACGCGGTTTGGAGAGACATGACTTAATGAAGACGGAATTTGCATTTTGTGTTTAATGCTTTCAAAACAAATGAAATTCCTCTGTTGTGTCACTGTGGTTTCAATAGATTCAATTAATCCAATTATCAAACTGAATTTTGTGTTGCATGGAAACAAAGCATCACCTTGCTCGAGGTTTTCGCCAAGATGTCCTGAAGCTCCATGATCTTCTGCACGAGGCCGTGGAAGTCGTTGCAGGTTGGACAAGCTAAGAAAGACACATAAACCAGATGCATTCAGCAAAATGCAACGACTAAACCATTGCATATGTTTAATTCGACAATCACAAATAAACTAATTAGCGGCACGTACTACGATTGAGGTCGGGGCATTGTGTGATGTATCCTTGAGGCATTACAAGGATCTGAACATCTTGCATCACTCCCTGCATCAGAAACACACACAGAGGTTATTCAGAAGCACAATTAGATCAGAGGAGAAATATTAATTACATTTAAACACATGCATTCATGGCTCTTTGCATGGCATTAAATGGGATTGAGAGAGTTTATTCAAGAAGCACTCAGCAAACGATGACCTTGACCGGTTCTAATGAATTAACATGTCGCTCTGACCCAAAAATATATATTATTAACATGGATTACGTGCTGTGTGGAATTGCAGTGAGAAAACAGCTTTATAAAGTAAGAAATGTCCCTACATACAGTCACCAGCAGTGAGCATCATGGGTAAAATCTGAAACAGTGGCTTTTAGATGTTCAAGGCTGATTTTATTTGTCGGGCGAAATATGAAGAGAAAGCTTAAGCGCTGAAAACACTAATAAGAGAGCGAAACGAAGGACGTGGATGAGCGTGACCTTTTCCTAGGACATGTTCTCTGGATTAGTACCTGTTAAGCCATATTGCTTTTCTCTTAGCTTCGATTTACGGCTTATATTTAGAGCTTTATCTCCGTGTCGAATCAAACTCGCACATGTTATTCAGAATTCAGTCCTGGTTGTCGCTGGATGCCATGTAGAGATGATCCTTTATTAAAATCAACATGATCTTATTAGTACTGGTAGGTATTTGTATGTAAATCGTTCTTCTAGTGCACTTTTAAATGCAAAATATTGAGTTTCTGAAATGTAAACACCTTGTTGTTGTACATGCATAAAAGCTGATACATCAGTATTAGTTCAAAATATATATTTTTAAAGAAATTTAAACTTTTATTTATCAAGGATGCATTAAATTAATCAAAAGTGACAGTAAAGTCATTTATAATGTTACACTGATACTTTCTATTCATCTGTGAATCCTGAAAAATACATGTATCAGTTTCCACAAAAATATTGTGCAGCACAACTGTTTTCAACATTGATAATAATCATAAATGTTTCTTGAGCAGCAAATCAGCATATTATTATGATTTCTGAAGATCATGTGACACTGAAGACTGCAGTAATGATGCTAAAAATACAGCTTTGATCACAGAAATTAATTATATTTCACTATATATTCACATAGAAAACACTTATTTTAAATTGCAATAATATTTCACAATTTTCACAGTGTTTTTGATCAAATTAAATGTTGCTTTTTTAAAATATGTATAGATTGCATATTTAACTTTTTTTGTATTTGATTTGGCTGCTTAATTTAACACTAATAATTTAGGGTTATTTTTATTTAATTGCATTTTAGTTTACATGTAATTTCGATTTTATATATATATATAAAAGTTTGCATATTTTATGTGGTGTATTTTTAGGGCTGCCAAAT
>CM041815.1:28614559-28669559 GCA_023376895.1 Aspiorhynchus laticeps | reverse complement strand
GGCTGAAGTAAAATAAGATTAATAATTTTTATATTTAATTTTATTTCAGTTAAAGTTCATTTTATTTCAAGTAATGAAAATGTTTATGGTTATAGTTTTAGTAAACCACAATAACACTGTTGTTTACTTTAAGATAAGAGCATCTGTCAAATGCATAAAATGTTATTTTGCATTTTTAATCTAATTTTGAGCCAAAAGGCCTTAATTTTTTTTTCTGTTTGACAAATCTGGAAAGATGACAGCCGATAACACTGGTCCATAGGTCACTGCAAATGGAAGGTAAGAGCAGTGCATTGTGGGATGCAGTGTATTTTATGCTGCACATTTAGGTGTAGTAGCTGATCTGGGTTTTGTATATGTACAGAATAGCCACATACTGCACTCAGTTGAGAAACAGTAAGAGAAGTATGCTAGCGTGTGACTGTTTGCTGATGTGCATGTGTGCTGATCCATGATGCCTGTGTGGAGTGAAGATGAAACACCTTGAATAAACCATGAGCGCTGTTTCTCTGTCCGACCCAGAACGACGTGTCTTCTGGGATCTCCATCAGAGGAACAGCAACCACTCGCTCGTAGATCCTGAAGAGAAACGGCAAAAAATATCAGCAAAATTTCATGATTCTTAATAGCAATTTCAACACCACAGCAATATGCTATTGAATACATTGTTTTTTATTTCAGAAATTAATGCTGTTACTGTTAGTAATATTAACACATTTTATGAAGTAAGTGGCATGTAGTAAACAGCTCACTACAAAAGTGAGCTGTTTACTGATTTTCTTGCTAATTATTTTTGTCTTGTTTTTTCAGTCAAATAGCATTCTTAAATTAAGATGCGTTTACTTGAGAAGCAAATGTAATAAGATTGGAAGCTTGTTTCCACCTTGGGATAAAATAATAAAACGGTAATTGTGACCTTTTTTTCTCACAATTTTAATATAAAAGTCAGAATTACAAGATAAATTCTCAGAACTGCAAGATAAGTAAAAATTGCAAGAGGTAAATTAAAAATGGCAAAATATAAAGTAAAAATTGTAGGTGTAAAATCAGAATTGCGAAATATGAAGTAAAAATTTGTGAGATATAAAGTCAGAATTGTGAAATATACAGTAAAAATGGCAAGATGTCAAGTAAGAATAGCGAAATGAAGTAAAAATTGCAAGATGTAAAGAATAGGGAAATATAAAGTAAAAATTGTGAGATGTAAAGTAAGTATTATGAAATGTAAAGTCAGAATTACAAGATATAAAGTAAAAATGGCAAGATGTAAAGTAAGAATAGTGAAATATAAAGTAAACGTTTTGATATATAAAGCGTTGTGAAATATAAAGTAAAAATTGTGAGATGTAAAGTAAGAATTGCAAAAACATTTAATCAGAATTGTGAAATATAAAGTAAAAAAAAATGCTGAATTTTTTTCAGTTTGAATTAAGTTTGATTTAATTTTTCTGACCCCCAGTGACAGATATTTTTTTCTTGTTTAAAGCAAAAACTCACTTCATTTTGATACATTTTACAAAAAAAGAATACTTAATATTTTAAGTCATTTTGCACCTCAAGTAAATGCATCTTGATTTAGGAATTGTACATATTTGTATTGGAGTAAAATTAATCATTTTTTGCAGTGCTAAAATTATTTTTATCTTGTTTCTCAGTTAAAGTATTTAAAAATCCCTAAAACAAGATACATTTTGACATGTTTTCATGTCTATTTTGTTTTACTGCACTGGTAGATTTTTGACACTTGTTTATATTAAAACAAGTCTGCCAGTACAGTAGGACAAAATACACTTACTGTACATTCAAGATACATCTTCTGAAAGTCTTACTATATTATGTAGGGTTGCTTCTCAAGTATATTTATCTTGTTTCAAGGATATTTTTACTGGAAAACATCAAAAAGACTAAGAAGTGGTTTTGCAGTGTATTTCATTATATTTCACATACTTATTGCAGTCGACATAGAGTGCCACATGTGAAGCACTGATGGAGACGGAGACTTTGTGCCACTGGTCGTCGGCGAGCATGTAGGGGAAGATCTCCGTGTATGTCTGCTGGCCTTTGGTCTGGAAATGAAGACGCACTTCGCTCTTCTGTCCACTGCTCTCCAGCTCCAGCAGCCTGTAGAAATACAGTCAATGTAATAATCATGAAGAAGGCAAGTATCAATATTTATTCTAAGTTTGTGCTCCAGAATGAATTAATGATTCCTCAAGTCATGGTTTATATTGTGTTGCGGCTCAATTTGAATATTTGAGTTATTGAATGTTTGAGTTGACGGAGATACTGGAAATACTAGGATGTTTTTCTTTAAAAATGGTGAGATTTATTTTCATTTAGGGTCATGAACATGCCTGCAAAGTTTTGACACTCTGAGGTGTTTTTACTGATTTTACTGTATTTTTGAACAAATAAATGTAGCCTCGGTGAGATTGGAGAGACTTCTGTGTATGAAATTTCTTTGATTGTGATGTTAGCGGGTCAGATTGACCTACAAATTTCATGATTAGCTGGACAAGACCAAAATTTATATATATAATTTTTTTTTATTCAATATTTATTTCATTTAATATATATATATATATATATATATATATATATATATATATATATATATGTATATGTGTGTGTGTGTGTGTGTGTGTGTGTATATATATATATATATATATATGTGTGTGTGTGTGTGTGTGTGTGTGTGTGTGTGTGTATATTATTGTTTTAAGTATTATTAACAATAATAAGTATTATTGTTAAAGTGTTTTTTTTTTGTGGGTTTTTTTCATATTCATTTTTTTTAATTGTTTTAAATCCAATTAAATAACATTTAAAAATAAATCAAAATCAAAATTTTAAATAAAAAAGTATGTATTTGCAATACTGTTTATAATATTTACATTTTGTGAAAAACAAATGTTCAAAAATATTTCTTAAATACGTTTTTAAAAATCATTTGTTGTCATGTTTACTTTTTGCAACATATCAAAAGTATTAATGTTTAAGGTGTTTGTCTGATTTTCTGTTTTCATGGTGTGATTTCTGCTGAATTGTACTGAATCCAGTTCACCTCAGTTTGACCCAGAATGATCGTAACCAGAACTGCTTAAGAAGAGCTGTTACTGTCCCACTCAGAATAACTTGGCAACCGCTTAGCAACACCCCACTACATGTCATTGTGCCGGTGAGTTTTGCACAGACAAGCACCACTCAAAATATACTATACTTCATAATTTGTTCCCACTAAACATGTCATTGACAGCAGAGGACACAGCGGGATCTCTGACACATGGTCAGACCTGCAAACAAAAGAAGCCGTGTTGCATATTTTGCAGCATCCGCAAATAAAGCGGGCCGAATCCATGCCCCTGGGGCACATCGCCGGCAGGAGGGCTTCACGCTCATCTCTAACCACCTGAAATGCATCTATCTAACTTTCCAAATGTCCTCCATAACAATATCCCAGGAGATTCCCATCACATGCTGACCAGCATGGATTCTGTCCAGCAAGTCCTCGTAGCGAGACTGTGCTTTTGTTTTGGCACAGAGGGAGTCTGCCAGCCCCACTGTTTTATTAATATCAAACAAAACCATAGTATTTTGTTCAGTATATGACCTAAAGCTCATATTTTATTGGCCTGCTGGGTTTAAAAAAAAAATATATATATATCAGACTGCTCTGCATTTAAATACACTTTGCTCTGCATTTTTTTGCCACTGATTTGAATAGATCTGTATGAATTCATTGTTTCTATTCAAAACTGTGCTATATGCTTTCACAATTAATATTCATGCTAACAGGCATGTTTTATAGTTTTGTCATGTAGACATGAATGTATAATGAATTTTGGTAATATTGGATTCTTTTTTATTAAAACACCATTTACTGAAGTGTTCTTCCACCCAGATCCACATATATATTTTATTATTTATTATTATATATTATTTTATTATTATTATTATTTTAAAAAATACAAAATGTATATATAATATACATTAACATACTAAAAATCAAAAAAGCATCATTACAATTTTTATGTTTTTGAAAAAAGCCTCTACTGCCCACCAGACATTTATTTAATAACGAATACAGTAAAAAATATTGTGAAATATTATTTCTGTTTTAAAGAACTGTTTTCTGTTTGAATATATTTTAAAATGTAATTTATTCCATAATATAAAAAAAGGTTGTTGCTTCTTAATATTTTTGCTGAAACTCTGATACACTACCTTTCAAAATTTTGGGAAAATATATAAAATAATAATTGTTACAAAAGATTTCTATTTCAAATAAACACTGTTCTTTTGAACTTTCTATTCATCTGTGAATCCTAAAAAATAAAATGTATCACGGTTTCCACAAAAATATTAAGTGTTGTCAACATTGATACTAAAATGTTTCTTGATCAGCAAATCAGTATATTAGAATGATTTCTGAAGATCATGTGACACTGAAGACTGGAGTAATGATGCTGAAAATACAGCTTTGATCACAGAAATAAATTACATTTTAACATATATTCACACAGAAAAAAGCTATTTTACATTATAATAATATTTCACAATTTTTACTGCATTTTTGATCAAATAAATACTGCCTTGGTGAGCAGAAGATATTTAATTGCAGTCAGACTGACAACTATGACGGCTTCATTGCCACATATTTGCTTTTGCATGCAATAGATCAACGTATATTTACTGTCTTATATCATGTATTATATTGCAGTACTCAGTCTTTCTCATCACAGACTACAAACTCACAGCCGAAGCTAAAACATGGTTTCTGTAGATTGAGGCGCAGGAGACACCGGCGGATACAGATGAGCTAAAAGCCTCCTTCACTTTGTAATTCCTCCGCGCCGCTCGTCTCTATTGAGATTTACTTGAAGGAAGCATTAATGGGGAAATCTGCCAAAAAGTCATCAGCCCGTCTGCCTGCGCAGACTACCAAGTTTTATTTCCTCCTACTCGCAAAAAAATCACCACGCTCGAGAGCATTATTCGAGAGAAGCCAATTACAGATACGCAGGTTTTGATTTATCTACAAACAGGGACCTAATGAGTTCTTTTCCTCTCGCCTTGCACTTCTAGTCAGCGCCGTTCCAGCTGCAAAGAAAGGGAATATCAATACCAGCCCAATGTCAGAGCCACCTGCTTTATCGACTCGGCGTACAATGTAATTAACATCTTTCACAAGGCCCCTATTATGCACTGGCTTCAATAAACACAGTTCAACGAGCACAATTACAGTAAGGACTATAGTTCTGCCGGCGCGGCGTGATGTTGTTGTCTTCACCGAAGTGAATATCGTCGTTAAAAATGCTGTTCTTTCAAATACGAGAGTCTTAAACACACAAAACACAGCAAGACCTGCTGACCCTCAAAACTGAATCTTGAGTCCAAATTGACGACAAGAGCCATTTTCTGTCAAGATTTTGTGTTTCTGCTAAAAGATGTTAAATGGTAGAAACCATGGAGTTCAATTTTCTTTTCACAGTCAGGAAAAATAACATGCTTTCCTAAAATATCTCGTTCTAGTTGAACCATTTCCTTCTGATGAAAAGATTCTTTGATTCATTTGAGTCCCAGTGTGGCATTTTACATCATTTTGTATTGAAAATGCCTTACAGATAACATATTGTTTTTATTATTTAGTGTAAAATTCCATCCATCCATTCATCTGTTTGTCCATTCGTCCATCTGTCCATCCATCCATCCACCCATCCATCTATCCATCCATCCATCATCCATCCATCTATTAGTTCACCCATCCAGCTATCTCTCCATCCATCCATTCATCTATTTGTCCATTCGTCCATCCATCCATCCATCTGTTCACCCCTCTGTCTCTCCATCCATCCACCCATCCATCTATCCATCCATCCATCATCCATCCATCTATTAGTTCACCCATCCAGCTATCTCTCCATCCATCCATTCATCTATTTGTCCATTCGTCCATCCATCCATCCATCTGTTCACCCCTCTGTCTCTCCATCCATCCATCCATCTGTCCATCCATCCTTCCTTCTTTTCTTCAAATTTTGTTGTTTTTAAATATCACCATTCAAAGATTTTCTTAAAAATCCCAGTCATATTTTTAATTTCAATTCATTTTAATTCTACTTCCTTACATTCAAATTTAAACTGCAGTTTTGCATCCTGTTCACCACCTCTATCCAAATTCAATTCAAATTCCAGAAGCCCCGCCCTCCACAAACATGTCATAAAGTGATTGACAGGCTGAGAGTGTTTCTGACTGACTCCTTTTATTGCTGTTTACAGACTCTAGTGCCGTCACAGAGACAGATGTGATTTCTCTATTTCACGGATATTATTTTATGTGTGCGCTTCCAAAAAAATCTTCCAAGCTATTTTTATCCAGTTACTCGCCATCACTGACAGTAATGCACTGACAATGGGAAACGATCCATTTCCAATACAGCCTAAATTCCCCGTGCAGCAGTTTTTCTAACGGAAAGCAACTTTATATTAAGTTCTTGCAAACTTATTTGCACGATGAAGGAGTCGTTGCTGTTTAAACAGTCTTCTTGGAGAGAGAGTGTTTTATTTCTGCTGAGTGCTGCTCTTAGACTCGACTCAGAGAGGAAAAACTTCTAATCAGTCTTCGGGGAGCCGCAGACAGTTAATGATGAGCTGAACAGGGACGGGAAAACAACGCACTCGGGGAGGCAGAATCCACCGCGGCTCGCCGGTCAAGCTCTAAAGATGACGCTGGAAGAGCGTCTCGAGGGAAAACTTCCTCTTCTTAATTCCCTCACTTTGTCTCCTTCTCTCCATCATACTGCAATCTATTCAGAAAGCTCGAGCATTAACCGTGTGAACTTTACTTTGACTAAACAAATGCTTCATCATGTAGAGCACTGATTCTCAACTGTGCATCACGAGCCAGAAACGACTCGGGTCTGATTGAGTAGACGTTCGTCAGTATTATAAATGCTAAATGTATCCAAAGCAACTTGCAAATGAGAATAATATAAGCAGAAGTGATTAATCCAACAGAGAAAACAATACAAGTGTCAGAGCAGAACAACGCTAGAGAAGAAGCAAACAGATTCATTACTTAATTTAGTCAAGTGCAACAGGAAGCACGGCTGGGCAAAACTCATAATCAAAGTGTTATATATATATATATATATATATTCTAACTCATTCTAAATATCACACTAAAAATTTAGAATGAAAATTTAATATAATTATTTAATAATTTATTGCATATTTAATTAAATCTTTAATAAATTAACTAAATATGATTTATTATATAATATTTTTAATTTAGTACATATTTAAATATTAAATTAATAATAATATTTTTATTTTATAATTTGTACTATTATTTAATCTTGTTATTGATACTATTCATATTAATGACTATTGTTTTTTAAATTTTGTATTCATTTAATTTTATAGTACATCAGTGACCGAACACACTTAACTGAACCGTATAATTAGACGTTGTATGTAGATAAACTTTACTTGTTGCCCAGAGCTGTGTGTGTGTGTGTGTGTGTGTGTGTGTGTGTGTGTGTGAGAGCATGTATGTGTGTATGTTTTTCTAATCTTGTGGGTATAACAACTATAATTAGCTGTTTGCCAAGTCAAGCATACTTTTGCTTATAATTAGTGTTAGTGATATGAACAAACATTAAAGTTAAGCATGTAATTTGTCCTGTTTGTGCTGTAGAGTGGTGTGTGTGTGTGTGTGTGTGTGTGTGTGTGTGTGTGTGTGTGTGTGTGTGCGTGCGTGCGTGCGTGTGTGTGTGTGTGTGTGTGTTTTTGTGATATGAGGACACAAATTTGTATAATGACACAGGTATGACATATGTATTACAAGGAGAAGGTGATTTATAAGGACATTTCCCCATGTCCCCATATTTCACACAATTTTTTTTTTTTTGAGAAAGTAAAAATGTACAGTCTCCTGTAAGGTGTAGGGTAGGTGTAGGGCGATAGAAAATACAGTTTGTACAGTATAAAAGCCATTACGCCTATGGGATGTCCCCACTTTTCACAAAAACAAACATGTGTGTGCACATGAGTGTGTGTGTGTGTGTGTGTGTGTGCTTGCGTGCGTGCGTGCGTGTGCACACGAGTGTGTGTGTGTGCGTGTGTGTGTGTGTGTGTGTGGGCACATGAGTGTGTGTGTGTGTGTGTGTGTGTGTGTGTGTGTGTGTTTGCGCGTGAGAGTGTGTGTGTGTGTGTGTGTGTGTGTGTGTGTGTGTGTGTGTGTGTGTGTGTGTGTGTGTGTGTGTGTGTGTGCGTGTGTGTCCTCGCCTCTGTTCTCCGTGATGAATGGACAGTATGACCCCAGAGTTGAGTTTCTCCTGCTTGAGCGTCAGTGCGATGGTGAACTCACTCTTTCCTCTGAGTTTCTGCAGCATGCGGCCCGCCGCGTCGTCTGGGACCCTCACGCTCCGGGACGAGCCTGCGGAGAGGCAATCCATTAACATTTCACACAGACACAGAGACGATCACAGGACGAGCACGCTCCGCTCGTGTCTTCTAGTGAAGGTAGAGATGAAGCTCAGCATGTTCACCATCAGTTATGACCATACTAATCAATACATTAACATACATGAAAGCCTGGGGAAATAACGCAATGTTCATGTTTGAGTGAATGAGCAGTTTAGTCTTCAACTACACGACTAAGTGAAATTCACCAGTCATTACTGCTGGACACTGCAGATGTTAGCTGGTCTGGTTTTACAGGGGTTTTGGGCTCTTTCCAGCAGGCTAAGACCGGTTTAAACCAGCTCAGACAAGTGTTTTCAGCAGGGATTCAGGGAAGACAACTGAAACTGTTAGAGATGCTCAATTATATCAAAGCAGTGAAGAAATGCTTCCTTCAAGTCCTGTAGAAATGACTGTATTTATGAGTTGAATGCAAATGAACTACATCATGCACAAGAATGGGAAAATGGGAAAGGGTGAATTAAATATGAAATACAATAAAATATTCAAATAAATAAATGTCAAATACATAAATAAATATTAGACATTTATATGATTATATAAATATATATTATATATGTATATATATATTCATCTATATACTGTATATAAATTTGCAAAAACAGATAATTCTTTTTTTTTTTTTTTTTCAAAAATCATGTTTTTTATTATGTTATCATATTTTTATTGTGTTATATTGTGTTAGCTGGCTGAATTTATTTTTAGTTATGTTTACTTAATCAAAACAACCCAACTGCAGTTTGATTGAGATTAAGTGGAATGCACAATTAAAAAGCACGAATTTTGAAAATTGTTAAAAATCAGAGTTATCTGTTTTTGCAAATGAACTCATATATATATATAAATATATATATATATATATACACAGCTAATGTGCATCTTTTGAGCATCATTTGGTTGCATTAGTGCTACAACTTCCTATTAGTGTTTACAGAAAATGAAACCTAAAATTGTTTTATCTGTGTATTTTTTATGTATCAAACCAAAATCACTTCCATAATTTCCCCAAAAGGTCTTGAGGGCGACATAAACAGCTCATTCCTGTCAGTAAACAGCTAAACGCTTTGAGATGGCGTTATCTAGTGCAGAGTGGTTTGAGTAATATTACGAGATGCGAATGTCTGCGTCGAGTCAAAGTGGATTATATGGATGTTGATGACTGCATCAGTTATTAATAATCTCCAGACTGACAGACACACGACACGATGAGTGAATCTGAGCACAGAAAACGAGAGGTCTCTTACGCTTGATTCCTCCGAGCAAACAGCTCTTCCTCCTCCTCCTCCTCCTCCTCTCATGCCACTCTCTAATGGAGGCATCAATAAATGATCATCTCTCTCTCTGAAGCAATCACATCAAAGCCGGTGACACAGTTACAGGACTCCAGCAGCAGCCTGTAATGAAGACACGCGGGCATCCTCCGAAAAACCCAATCGATCAACCTCCAGCGACTGAGGGAACACCAATTAACAGCCGTGCAGCCAATAACCAGATCCGGCTAATTAATCACCGTCTCGTTTTCACTTCAGAACTGAACTTCACTTCTCGTGTTCTGTCCCTCATGAAGGGAAGTTTCGGGGAATTTCTGCAGCCATAACTGTTTTAATGCATCAATGTTTCAACCATATGCCAAAAAAAAAATGTAAATGTACAAAAATATATTTACAGAAATATAGGGTAACACTTTATTTTAGGGTGTCCGTGTTACACCTTACATGCACTTACTATTATAATAACAATAAATTATGCATAATTACATGCAAGTAACCCTAAACCAAACCCTAATCCTAATCCTAACCACATAGTAAGTACATGTAGTTAATTAATATTACTCAGTACTTAAAAGTATAATTAGACTGTAACAAGGACACCTTAAAATAAAGTGTAACCAAATATAGTTAAATTACATATTTAAGTGTAATTATATTTATGTAAAAATATATGTTTTACATTATGTAATCACACATAATATATTTGCATAAATATATAATTTTTATAATTAATTATAATATAATTTTTAGTTGCATACATTTCCCCAATAATTATGGACCATGTTTCATTAATAATCAAATGAATACATAAATATATTTTTACATTATATATTTACATGATTGCATACCATATATTAGCATAAATATAATATTATAATTTTTGTAATTAATTGTAATATAATTTTAGTTGCATACATTGCCCCAATAATTGTGGGATGTGATTCATTAATACACAAATTAATATATAAATTACATAAATATATTTTTACATTATATTGTCAAAAATGTATTTTAAGATTGGCATTTTCATTTGTATTTCATACTGTATTTTCAGGTCCCTTAAAGTACATTCTGTAATATTTTTGGCATTTGAAGTGTAACTGAATATTTGACAAATTTAATTTATATATATATATATATGGCCAGAAAAATATATCTATTTATTGGCATGTGGGAAAGGAACATGTTTTTGCTCTTTCATAGCTCTGAAGATCTCAATTACGTTTCATTTAAGCATCAACAGATGTTTCTTCTAAACGTCCTCATTAGAAACAAAAACAGACCCCTAGTCGTCATCCAGTTAGAGCTCTAAAATCTGAAAGATTAATCAAAATTAAACGAGTTTTTGCTGAAAATAAGAAAAAATACCTGCCATTGGGGTCAGAAAAATAAACATAATTCAAAAGGGAAAAAAGTTTATTTTCTAACCCCAATGGAAGACATTTTTCTTAACAAAAAGCCACTCAATTTTGATAATTTTTAAAAAAAATAAGACTTAATATCTTCAGTCATTTTGGTTCTCACGTAAATGTTCCTTGATTGAAGAATGTTTAGATATTTGGACTGGAAAAGTCAAAAATCCAGGGTAAAATAATCTTTAGAACCTCGTTCTAGAGGAGAAACAGGTGAGATTCTTGAAGTCTTTTTCTCAGGAGAAACATCTGAGAAGCCTGAGACTCCGTCAAATCTCATTGCTGGCTCAGAGATGTGAAATTGTGAAATTTCTTTCATGCATAACCCTGTCAAAGGCAGAATTTGACCCGAGAGTTCATTTGCAGGACATGAACTTCACTTCAAGGAAATGTTGAGTGTCCTTCTGCAGCGAAACCATTTGGAAAGATGTTCTAAACAGAAATGTGGCCAGATATAAACAAACGACCAGTGTTTTCTTTAAGCAGCGGTTCATCCAAAAACAGACAATCACTGACTCACTCCCACGTCATTCCACTTTCTTTAGTGGAAAACAAAAGAAGAGGCATTCACATGTTTAGATGAATTATACCTTGAATGGCTTGTTATAAATTGAGAAGTCAAGTAATGATGTTATTGTGTCTGTTTTTTGACTCGAGTGTTTGTTCATGTGAAGCTGTTTTTGTTCTTTTGTCAGATACATCATTCAGTCGTATGAATCATCTGATCTTATGATTTGTATCCAATAAGATTCAAGTAAACAAAGACAGAATCTAAAATAATTTCATTTCTAGAAAAACTATGTTGTGATTTAAGTTTGCAAAAATAGAAAAAAATAAATATATAGATTTGAAATATATATATTTTTGCCATTTAGCCTGATTTTTCTTAAATATATATATACATTAAGATAATGATTGATTTGTAATTTGTAAAAATAATAATAATAATTAATAAATTAAAAGATAAACATAATAATAATAATAAAAATAGTCACATGTTTATTTAGTTTAATTTTCTTTACAATTATCCATTGAGAGTGTAAAATAAATATTGTAAATAGAAAATAAATATTTGTAGCATTTATCCAGAATTGTTCTGAAAAGATAACTGTTAAAATAATAATTCATTTGTAAAAATAGTTACATGTATATTTAGTTTAATTTTATTTACATTTATGCATTTAGCCAGAAAAAAACATTTATTTATTTATTTATTTATTTATTTATATATATATATATATATATAGGCATTTAACCAGATTTTTATAAAAGATTATAAATTAAAAAAAATTATAAATAAAAAATAATAATAATAATAAAAAATAAAAATGACATTTATGCATTTAGTTTTTTTTTTTTGTATTTGGCATTTGCCACTTAGCCAGATTTTTTTTAAAGAGAAATATGCTAAGATAATGATTAATTTGTAAAAATAGTCACATGAAAAAAAATATTAATTTTTTGGATTCAGACAATTTTTTACAGATACATTAAGATAATGAGTAAATGATGAAGATTATGCTTATATGAAGCTCTGAAGTCCATCCTGAGACATCTTCAAACAGAGGAGCTGCAGGAGGATGATGATGATGATGATTTGAAGCGGAGTGAGTGAAAGTGGTGTGTTTGAGTCGTGGCGGTTGCCCTTTCATTCTCAGCAGGAACGTGCTCCTCTCCAGAAAGCCTCTCAGGCCTGATGAAAGGCTCTCGCTGGGAAGGGCTTTGATGGTCGGGATCTCTATGGCATCTCTATGGAAACATCTCTTCCGTCCGGCTCGCCCCACAGACGGACGCCCGATGAGTCCCACTGCAGCTCATCCTCCATCGATCAGGAGATGCTGCAGCCAGCAGCCAGCAGATGATTTCACAAAAATGAACTCGCTGTCATTACTCACTCGCTCTCATGCTGTTATTATTTTAGCATAAAAGTGCAGACGAGCCACGACTGTCAGGCTCCAAAAAGGACAAAGACATCATAAAAATGTAGTCCATATGACTAGTGCAATATATTTCAGTCATTTACAGCCTATATATGATGTTATATGACTTACACAAAGCTAACAGACTATGTACTGTATCTATATATATATATATATATATATATATATATATACAGGTGCATCTCAAAAAATTAGAATATCATGGAAAAGGTCTTTATTTTTTGTAATTTAATTAAAAAAAGCAAACTTTCTTATATTCTAGATTCATTGCACACAAGCTGAAATATTTCAAGAGTTTTTTGTTTTAATTCTGATGGTTACGACTTACTGCTTAGGAAAATTAACAATTCAGTATCTCAAAAAATTAGAATTTTTTCTCAAAGACCAATCAAAAAAAGATTTACAAAACAGAAATGTTCAAGATCTCCAAAGTAGGTTTAATTATGCACTTAATACTAGGTTGGGGCTCCTTTTGCAGGAATTACTGCTTCAGTGTGGCGTGGCATGGAGGCGATCAGCCTGTGGCACTGCTGAGGCTTTATTGAAGCCCTGGTTGCTTTGATAGCGGCCTTCAGCTCGTCTCTATTGTTTGGTCGGATGTTACTTATCTTCCTCTTGACAATACCCCATAGATTCCATATGGGCTTCAGGTCAGGCATGTTGGCTGGCCAATCAAGCACAGTAATATCATGGTCAGCAAAGCACTTGGAAGTGGTTTTGGCTCTGCGGGCAGGTGCTAAAGTCCTGCTGGAAAAGGAAATCAGCATCTCCATAAAGCTTGTCAGCAGATGGACGCATAAAGTGCTCTAAAATCTCCTGGTAGATGGCTGCGTTGACTGTGGACTTGATAAAACACAGTGGACCAACGCCAGCAGATGACATGGCACCCCAACTCATCACTGACTGTGGAAACTTCACACTGGACTTCAAGCAGCTTTGATTCTGTGCCTCTCCACTCTTCCTCCAGACTCTGGGACCTTGATTTCCAAATGAAAAGCAAAATTTACTTTCATCTGAAAAGAGGACTTTGGATCACTGAGCAACAGTCCAGTTCTTTTTCTCCACAGCCCAGGTAAGATGCTTCTGACGTTGTCTCTGGTTCAGAAGTGGCTTGGTAGCCCTTTTCCTGAAGACGTCTGAGCGTGGTGACTCTTGATGCACTGACTCCAGCTTCAGTCCACTCCTTGTGAAGCTCTCACAAGTGTTTGAATCAGCTTTGCTTGACTGTATTCTCAAGCTTGCAGTCATCCCTGTTGCTTGTGCACCTTTTCCTACCCAAATTCTTCCTTCCAGTCAACTTTGCATTTAATATGCTTTGATACAGCACTCTGTAAACAGCCACACCTTTCAGTAATGACCCTCTGTGACTTACCCTCTTTGTGGAGGGTGTCAATGTTCGTCTTCTGGATCATTGCCAACTCAGCAGTGTTCCCCATTATTGTGGTTTCAAAGAACAAGAGATACCCAGAATTTATGCTGTATGGATGGTCATTAATTGAAACTCAAATGTAAATATTCTAATATTTTGAGATACTGGATTTTTGACTTTCATGAGCTGTAAGCTCTAATCATCAAAATTAAAACACAAAAACTTTTGAAATGTTTTACTTTACATGTAATGAATCTAGAATATATGAAAGTTTCACTTTTTGAAATAAGTAAAAAAATAAAAAATAAAAAAATTAAAAATTATATTTTTTTGAGATGCACCTGTATATATATACATATACAGTATATATATATATATATATATATATATATATAAAAAGTCAAACACATACTCTTTTAATTTTAGTTCAAATATAAACTAAAAAAACAAACAAAAAAAGAGACAAAAACACATACTTTTTAATTTTATTTAAAAGAAAAAAATATAAAAAATTCCCATGCAACAGCATTATGAGATTGCATTGCATTATGAATTGCGTTCTGACTCACTTCAAAACACAAGGACGCAAGAAATCCAGCTGGAAGCGCCTGTGTGTAGAGTACAGGCCTGAAATTCTCTCCAGTTTGATTGTTTCATCTATTTTTAGACACATGGGATGATTTTCTGTGTTTATGAGTCTCAGCCAGGTGTGTGTTTTGCCTCTGAGGAGAGCGGTGAGATTTACATACAGAGAATCTGGAGCCCGTTTACCCCGCGGTGAAAACCAGCATTCGTCTTCCTTCATCGGAGACCAATTCTTTGTTCTACAGCATCGGATCTGTCCTGAGGACGAGATTAGACCACAAACGCCTCCCCGGAGAGACACCTCATGCACCAGCATGAGAAAAGCGCTGCTTTAGCTTTCTCAGGATTTTCCTGGAGGTTTTTTGATGAAGCAGAGGCAGAGCAGAGATCGCTTTCGTCTAAAAGCGGCTTTGTCAAACATCAGGCTAAGTGCATTAAATTAACGCTCTTCCTGTTTATCCTGTTTTAATGAGTCCGACGGCGCTCAGCGTTTACATAACGCCCCGTCTGCTGACATCTGCTCAGTTCTGGAAGCAGCTCAGATGTGATATGTTTAAAATCAGAAACATCCAACTTATAGCTGAAAATATTTCATTTGAATCACAGCCATGAAAAATGATTTGCCATCACTATTCTGATTGGACAAAACTGTGATCCGCCCCTGAGTGCAGCATGATGTCATCAATATTTTTGGTGCATTTCTTCAAGAGAAAAAATACATTTTAATTGTCTAAAACTTATATCTATCTATGAGTTTTGTCAGTATATGAAGGCCACAAAACTCTAATTTTGATATCATTGGGTCTTTAAATCATGTGATGTTATTGTTACTATTAAAATTAATTTTCAGTATTTGAAATAAAGTCCAAATTTCTTAAAATTGAAGTTCTAAATTTACCTAAAACTGAAATAAAAATTAATTAAAGCTATATAGAAATATTTTTTTATTATTAATTTTAGTTAAATAATACACTAAAAAACATACTTTTTAATTTTAGTTAAAAGATAAACTAAAAAAAACTTTAAACAAAAAAAACAATAACAATTATAAAAACACACATACTTTTTAATTTTAGTTAAAAGATTAACTAAAAAAACTTTAAACAAAAAAACAATAAAAATTACGAAACACAATTTTGTATTTTAGTTAAAAAGATAAAGTAATTTTTTTTTTTTTTAAATGCTTTTTACTTTTAAATTTAGTTAAAAGAAACAAAAAAATGCAACAAATTACTAAAACTAACTCAAATTAAAAATGTGAAAATTAAAATTAAAATGAAATATAAAAATGTAATCTGTTGAAAAAATATATAAAAACTGTACTAGTACATCAATGATACTAAAATAACACTGGGCGGAGGCTGAAGGGAAAGTCGTTTCAGAGGTTTTTTGATGAGAAATAAATGTCATTTTTATTTCTTTATAATTACATGCACTGATGAGCGATTCACATATTCAGAGGAAAATAAATAAATAAATGAAGATAAATTAAGTAGGTAAATAGAGTCAATCTGTATGTCGTGTTGAATTTAGAAACATTATTTGAATATCTTCATATCTCATTTACAAGTGAATGATCACCTGAAAAGCTCATCAAAAACATTCAGATCTCACACATCTCAACATCTGCACGTGTTCATTAGTCCAGATTTGATGTCTTTGATGTGGATTGATGTCACTGCTAGGATCGACATGAGATGAGTAATTTTCATTTTGGGGGAATTACTCCTGAAATTCAGCTTCGTCTGGTCATGCATTAGTGGGGTTTGGTTACTGGTGTCCAGTTCAGGAGTTCAGCTTGACCCGTACGGCTCTTTTATTCTAGCTGAAATCTCTGAGTGATATTTTCATCCATTAATCATAAAGGCAGAACATCCTTCTGGAGCGTCTGACGCTGGATGTCAGCGCTGTCACTCGCGTCCGGGCAGGAACCAATCCCAGCGCTAGTCAAGGGCACCTTCAATTCATCCGGGATGCTTTGTGACCCTCCCTCTCTCTCTCTCTCTCTCTCTCTCTGACAGCTGTGCAGCTCAGAGACTCTGAACAGGGATCGCAGCACTGGAGCACACACACGAGATCGCTGGAGATTCACTTCTCTGGAACGATTCTGGACAAAACTGAGCTATTGTAGCAGATGTTCTCTTCCAGTATGTAACTACTGATTCATTTGTGTCTATTTTTAGAATTTTAGGGCAAACATCTGAGGAAAGGTTGATACTTTGTATCGCCTTCTTTCATTTAGAGACTCTTTTGATCATCCAATAAATTCCATGGATACAATTAGGCCCCGCCCACACTTTTTCTCATTAAATATCCTGCTCACATCAAATTATGGATTGTAAACCATTTTATTTTGTTCCCAAATTTTGCGTTTTCTTGATTTGTGTATCTGGATTCCAATTTGAATAGTTAATTACATTTTAATCATTAAAAAGCATGTTGTTAATAATCAATGAATTCATAAAACCTTATACCTTTTTACTTTTTTTAAATTTTAAATTACTTTTTTTAACTTTTGAAATGCAACCAAATTAAAATATAACAGTTGCTTAACAACAGAACATTGCATTTATTTATTAATTAATTTATTAAATAAATGGCTGCAAAGCAGATGGGTATTTATTTATTTATTTACTTACTTACGTACTTACTTATTTATTTACTAATTTATTTATACTAATTTCTGTCCTAATTTCTTCAAGTTAAACCAAACTTTTATTTTGGCGATTTGTATATTTGACTTTTAAGTTGTTTTCATTCATTGTGAAAACAGTTATTTCCCATGTAATCCCCTATGAAATCTCTTTTATTGCCAAAATGTTCCTAAACTTTTTTTGTTGTTGTAATTTTTAATCCCAATTTTAATGGGTAAATTAAATTGTAATAATCAGAAAGCATGTCTAATCAATTGAGTTTGCAAAACTTTAACAGTTGAAGCAATCTTTTGAAATTAAATGAATAAGTAACAGTTTCCTTACAACATAACATTGCAGTTTTATTAAATCTTATTTCTTTATTTATTTCTGTCTGTCTGCCTGTCTGTCAAATAAAGTGTTTTAAATATTTGCTTACTTATATATAGTAATATAATTCTGTCTTAACTTCTTCAAGTTAAACCAAACTTTTATTTTGGCAATTTGTAGTGAAGCTAAAAAAATCCATAATCCATAATAACGCTTCCTCCAGTGAAAAGTCACCTTGTCTGAATCAGGAGAGAAATCTGCACAGATCAAGCACCGTTTACAAGCCAAAACAGTTCAAAACAGCTCTAAACAAATATGTGGCTGGATTTTGATAACAGGGAGACGACAGGAGATGAACTTTTTCACTGGAGGAAGCATTATATGAATTATGGATTTATAGTTTAGTTAAAAATGTCTTGATGGATTTGTCTCAGCTTTTGTCTTCTCCAGATGTTAACTGATGGACTGAAGTGGTGTGGATTATTGTTATGTTTTTATCAGCTGTTTGGACTCTCATTCTGACGGCACCCATTCACTTCCATTGCTGAGACAGTGATGTAATGCTACATTCCTCCAAATCTGATGAAGAAACAAACTCATCTCCATCTTGGATGGCCCGAGGGTGAGTATTATCTTCATCAAATTTTATTTTGTGGCTATAAAGCTTTAATCAGTTTAATATTGTTTGCTGTGAGCATCCAGTACACAAACTCAAACACCCCACTCAGACTCATCTATGGAACCGTTTGTGGTCCAAATCTCATCTCAGACTCGCTCCACCTGCATGAATGCCCTGCTGTCCCAATTAGAAGGGAAAGGTTCAGCCCACGGCTCTCTGGTTTTATCCTGCTGGTCTCAACGGCCTTCCCACTGTCACTTAGAGCATATCTCACCACCACTCCGACAAGAAACACGCCATTTAATGCCTTTAATGATGCCACTATGAACTCTGTTGTGTGTGTGTGTGAGAGAGAGAGTTTGCATTGCGTAGGTGCGCACACAAATATCTGATATGATTTACAGCAACAATAGAGAGCCAGTGAGAGTATTTATAAATGCATGCATTAGAAAGGAGAAAGGAAGAGTAAATGACAATGAGACAAAGAGAGAGTGTATCTGCAGAGAAATAATGAGGAAAAGCCAGCTGATTAATTCACATCATCTGTCTTGCATTCACATCTGGCCCACGGGCACAATGATCTCAGTCTAATGAGCTCAGGTGAGCCCAGATGCATGAGCCACATGAAGAAATCTATGATCACAAGATCTAGAGTCAAGAATGTGAGTTCAGATCTGAATTGAATATGAATTGCTGTGCGACTCAAACTGACAACATGTTCGCAACACATTTTACTTTCGTAATGTGACATATAAATGAGGGAAACATGATTTTATCCATGAGGAACTGATTAGATGGTAAAAATGTTGAGAAATCTGAAATCAGTGTATCTAGAATCAAGAATGTGAATTCAGATGTGAATTGAATGTGAATTACTGTGTGAATCAAAGTGAAGACATGTTTGCAATGCATTTGATGCATATCTGAGGGGAACTTAATTTTATCAGTGAGGAATTGATTAGATGGTGAAAAAAGCAAGGAAATCTAAAATCGGTGGATCTAGAGTCAAAAAATGTGAATTCAAATCTAAACTGAATTCGAATTGCTGTGTGACTTAAAGTGAAAACGTCCGCAGCGCATTTTGCTTCTATAAATGTGATGCATATCTGAGGGAAACTTGATATTATCTATAAAAAATTGATTGGATAGTAAAAATGTTAAGAAATCTAAAATCAGAAGATCTAGAGTCGAGAATGTGAATTCAGATTTGAATTGCAATCTGAATTGCTGTGTGAATAAATTGTTGTGTGGATTGTTGTGTGACTTAAAGTGAAAACATGTTCACAATGCATTTTGCTTCCATAAATGTGCTGCATATCTGAGGGAAACCTGATTTTATCCATGAGGAATTCATCAGTGAAAAAGTGAGGAAATCTAAAATAAGATCTAGAGTCAAAAATGTCAATTCAGATCTGAATTGCTGTGTGAATCTTCTGTGCTGTGTGAAACTTGTTTGCAACACATTTTACTTCTGTAATGTGACACATATCTCACATATGTGGAAATGATTAGATGGTAAAAATGTTAAGAAATCTAAAATCAGAGGATCTAAAGTCAAGAATGTAAATTCAAATCTGAATTAAATGTGAATTGTTGAGAAAACATTTTTGCAATGCATTTGAAGCATAACTGAGGGAAACTTCATTTTATTCATTAGGAATTTATTAGATGGTGAAAAAGTGAGGAAATCTTAAATCAGAAGATCTAGAGTCAGGAATGTGAATTCAAATCTGAATTGAATGTGAATTGCTGTGTGACTTAAAGTGAAAACAAGTTTGCTTCCATAAATGTGATTCATATCTGATTTTAACTTGCTGTTATCCATGAGGAACTGATTAGATGGTACAAATGTTAAGAAATCTAAAATTAGAAGATCTAAAATCAAGAATTTGAATTCAAATCTGAATTTGATTGAATTGAATGTGAATTGCATCTTAAAGTGAAGAAACGAGTTCACAATGCATTTTACTTCTGTAATGTGTCACATATCTGAGGGGAACTTGATTTTATCCATGAAGAATTGATTGGATGGTGAAAAGGTGGTGAAAAATAATATAATATTAAATAAGATATTATTTTAATGACAAATTATGAAGATTGTTTTATAATAAAGTGTACTAATGAATGAATCATTCATAATAAGACAAGAAACATGAGTTCTGAATTAATTTTGATTTTATCATGACTTTAAAGAAAGACTTGATGTCGAAAGAGCAATTTCAGTGCAACTAGTGGCAGCAAATGGAATTGCATTCTGACCGATTTTTGCACGTTCCTTTGGTGTCACTAGTGGTGCAGAAATTAATTTACAAAACATGCTGTTTGAGATTTTCTACAGAAAAAAAGTTTTCATATATTTAAATAAATCATCAAGGCTTTAAACCAGCTGCAAGGTCATTATGAGTGAATAAAAGCTTGATTTGCATAACTGGAAATGTATGAATAAATCTTGATTTTATGTAAAAAAATTTAAATAAAAATAAAAAATAAGATATTATTTAATGAAAGATTATGAAAATTATTTTATAATAACATGCACCAATGAATCATTCACAATAAGACCGGGAACACTGATTAAGACTAATAAACTTTTTGACTTTAAAGAAAGATATTAAGGTGAAAGTGTGATCTCAGTGCAACTAGTGGCAGTAAATGGAATTGCGTTCTGACCAATTCTTGCACTTTCGATTAGTTCCACTATAGTGGTGCATAAATTACACTCCTCACTACAGAAGCTGAGGTTTTCTGCAGAAAAAAAAGTTTCAATATATTTAAATAAAGTGTCGAGGCTTCAAGCAAGCAGCAAGGTCATTATGAGGGAATGAAAACTCTCATTGCATAACTGCAAATTTAACCATGTAAAGCAGCTGAATGTTGCACAACAGCACAGTCACGGCGCATGGCTTTCCTTCAACTTTTATTTCCCTGAACAGCAACTGCAGTGCCAGCACATATCACACAGCAGAACTCTGAACCGCGACGCTTTCAGCATCCCAACCTTGCGACTTGTTGCATCATAACGCGCTTCCCAAATAGGTCATTATTTGTCAACAGCAGAATTCGCTGGAGATAAACTGTGCACACCGCTTTAACACAGATCGGCGAATCGTCTGAGGACTAATCTCATTATGCGTCCCATTATTCTCCAGCGTCTGTTTCCATAAAGAGCCACGGCCCTTTGTTTCCAGAGAGCCTCTGAATTGTCAGGGGCCCCATGAGGGTCCATTCATCCCACAGAGACGAGATGCAAAACAAACAGCCACCGTTAGGCACAGTTCAGCACTTGTGCAGCTGTTTAGAGCCGTTGTGTTGTTTGCATATTTGGAGATATGAATGTACATGTTAAATATATCTGATTTTATCCTGGAAATCTTTTTCCCTACTTGGTATTCCCAGTCAAAAATGGCTGGCCTATATAAAAATAGCTTGTAAATCTCTCATAATGCCATATTATTACCAAATATTGGATTCAATTTTCTTATAAACCTGTTTTCTTTCAATTAGCACATGGTTTTGTATTTCTTTTTTGAACTGATTGGTTGATCCGAGCTCATGCACCTCAGTTTTTGAGTGAACGTTGTCAAAATGATCCACAAATAATGCTTTTTCACTCAAAAACTGCAATGCATAAGCTCAGATCATCCAATCGTTTCCAAAAATAAATACAAAACCTGTGCTAATTGAAACAATCAATGATGTTCATGGGGAAAGTTACTTTTAAAAGTAATGCATTTCAATATTGCATTACTCCATAAAAAGTATCTAATTGCATTACTTTGTTAATTTTTATGTAAAGTAATGCATTGCATCACTTTTGAGTCACCTGGGCTTGCGGGGGTTTTTTTTATAACAAAAACCCCAAAACTTATATTTTTGGCAGCTGTAAAGGCTCTTTCACACCAAAAGTGAAATTAATAATTTCCCAATTTCCCTCAACACGGGGCCAACTGAAAGACAACAAGTCCAAGAACATTGAATCAAAGAAGATTGATTCCAATGGTCGAATCCTGTTTTTAAGTGAACATTGGCAAATTATCCACAAATAATGCTTTTTTCACTTGAAAACTGTGATGCATGAGCTCAAATAAGCCATTTCAAAAAATACAAAACCTGTGCTAAATGCAACAATATAAGTTGATTATTTACAATCTATTTTTATGTAGGCTGGTCATTTTTGAGTGTGGGGAAAAAAAATCCCCAAAAAGTACACAATTATCTTATTTTTTTGGTGGATAGTTGTTATTCCCTGTGTGAGCAAAGTCAGTAAGCTTTATTCCAATGCAATAGCATTTACAAAGATTTTCAGGAAAAAGAAAATCCTCTCCGGGTCAAACTGACCTGAACACACGTTTAAAATGGACATTTATGCACGTTTACATTGCAATTGAAATGCATGCATTCTGTCAGAGCACAAAAGAGAACAATCAACAAAATACTACTTAATCATTCATCCCAGTGAATTTAAGAAGAAACATGTATGCATGCATGTATATATATCTATAAAAACCATGTTGATTCTTGATACACAGAAGTGCAAATCCCAGAAAGAACATGTTCCAGCCACATTTGGGAAACCTTGCATTGCATTGTCAGTACTTAAAATCCAATCAATTTTCTATTTGTTTGCAATCTTTAGAGTTTTACCTTGGAAGAGGAACGCTCTCGTGTCATCGTGGAAACCTTGCACCTGTGTCACGCCGGAAAACCCTTCTGCAGGACTGAACTCTTGGAAAACGCTGATCCGAACCGCCGGATCCACTCCGAACGCAGCGACTTCAACACAATCACAACAAGCACCATTAAAGAAGATTTCACATCAGTGAGTACATTACAGCATTCAGGGTTCACACACACACCTTCAGACCAATGCATTTCCAACACTTTTCCAGGCGTTTGCAATTAAAACGCATCCTTTTTCATGACTTCCAATGACTCTTCCAGGCTTGGAATTCTAACATTACATGATATTTCCAGTTTTAAGTAAGTGTGGGAACCCTGTAGCCTATATGTTACATGTTTAATGTATTTAAGTCAAGTCATTTATTTATACAGCGCTTTATAGCCTACAATACATAAAAACAGTAGTGTTGTAAAATTTCAACAATTCTACAATGACTTCACTTTTAGCTGTACAACAGCACTAGATGACTATTGTATGGCTATTTCAATTTTAAAATTTAAAAATATATATATCTTTTTTTATTATTAAAATGTATATTTTTAAATTATTTTAATGATCATAGCCTTAATATAACACGAACAGTGATGATAGCACGGATACACCTCTGTATCTGTGATTACTGACTTGGACAGCTGAATGGAGATGAATGCATGACCAGCTATTGAGAAATAACTGATAATCATCATATCAGACTCTAATAACTGATGGCGATATCTCTGCCTACCTGCTGCCGCGCAAAATAATCCAACAAATAACTGCAATAATCCCATGGTGGAAAATACAATTAGTCCATGTTGCGATTGCTACTCCACGAAAAGGCGCACAAATGCAATCACATAAAAGCGGGCTTGCTCGTCCTCATTCACACATTCCCGCCGGAGGAGAGGAGCATCACCGGAGCTTAACGGATCCTGCAGCTACACAGGTGGTTCTGCTGGGTTATTGCGCAGCGCAGCGCATCAGACTGACTGCAGACCGAGCGCGAGCCTGCTTCTGCTCAGAGAGAGAGAGAGAGGGAGGAGAGAGATGGAGAGAGAGAGAGAGCGAGAGAGAGAGAGGGAGAGGGAGGAGAGAGAGAGAGCGAGAGAGGGAGAGGGAGAGGGAGGAGAGAGAGGGAGAGAGAGAGAGAGAGAGAGAGAGATACACACACAGAGAGAGAGAGAGAGAGGGAGGAGAGAGATGGAGAGAGAGAGAGAGAGAGGGAGGGAGAGGGAGGAGAGAGAGAGAGCGAGAGAGGGAGAGGGAGAGGGAGAGGGAGGAGAGAGAGGGAGAGAGAGAGAGAGAGAGAGAGAGAGAGATACACACAGAGAGAGAGAGAGAGAGAGAGAGAGAGATACACACAGAGAGAGAGAGAGAGAGAGGAACGCACGGAGCTCGTAACCCCCTGGTGGCGCTCCGTTCAGACGCAACGCGCAAGGTGTGATTCTATTGAAAAGGTTGGACATGTGTAAAACGCTTAACATTATGATTATTACAATTCAAATGAAAAATTAATTCCTATATTTTAATATATAGTCTGGGAGACTGGAGCAAAAGGCTTAGGCTACTTCAAGATATAGATGCATTATTATGTAGTTGACTTTTATTTGTTTGTTTGTTTGTTTGTTTGTTTGTTTGCTTGTTTAGGAATGAATGGAAGTCATTTTCTGATAATGAAAGTCACAATCTTGAAAACTCTTAAACTTTTCCACAGAAGTTGTCCAGGAAAAAAAAAACTTACTTAACGGTTTTATTTATTTATTTATGAAAGTAATTTTCTGTTTAAACATCTTGAAAATTCTGTTGAAACTTTTCACAGATATTGTCAAAAAAGCAAGAGTACTTAACATTTTGATTAATCATATAGTTTCATTTATATTTTATTTTATTTTTTTATATTTTTTAATTTTATTTTATTAATGAATGAATTAAAGTCATTTTCTGTTCAAACTAAATTTGAAAACTGTATTAAACCTTTCCACTAATAATTTTCTGGAAAAACTTATGATTCATTATATAGATTTATTTATTTATTTATTTATGTATTTATTTATTTATTTGTGATTGATTGAATGAATAAATGAATGAATGAATGAATGAATGAATGAATGAATGAATGAATGAATGAATGAATGAATGAAAGGACTTATTTTCTGTTCAAACACAAATTAGAAAACCTTTTTCCCCACAGATATTGTCTAGGATCAAATATATCCAACATGCTTAAAGGGACAGTTCACCCAAAAATGAAAATAGTGTCATCATTTCTCACCCTCACGTCGCTCCAAACCTGTACGAGTTTCTTCCTCATGTTGAACACAAAAGAAGATATTTTGAAGAATAAAAAAGTTGTTGGTCCTGAAATACTACAGAAGTCAATGGGGACCATCAACTGATTACAAACATTCTTTAAAGTATCTTCTTTTGTGTTCAACATGAGGAAGAAACTCATACAGGTTTGGAGCGACATGAGGGTGAGTAAATGATGACACTATTTTCATTTTTGGGTGAACTGTCCCTTTAACATATGTTGATTATGCTCATTATTATATAGTTGACTTGCTTGTCTTAATGCATGTCTATGTGGTTTTAGCTTAACCCTGGAGGACAACATTCATAAACTGTTCAATGTTAGACAGTTTTAAACTAGTTGTTTTAACTAGTGAGCCCATGAATCCTCCCAAACGAGCGTTAACCAGTGGCACAGGTTTGAGTTCACTCTTAAACATAAAGGCTCCAAAAGGCAAGAACCGTTTTTGGTTCCTCAAAGAACCTTTCAGTGAAGAGTTCTTAAAGAACCATTTTTCTCTCAGTGTGAAGAACATTCTGTGCAGTGTAAAGATCCCATAGCTGTTAAAGGTTCTTTATGGAACCACTGATACCAATAAAGAACCTTTATTTTTAAGAGTGTTCCATAAAGGTGTGACCCAGAAATGTCTGTGGAACACAAAACCTGTTTAATCTTACTCACATAGTCCCGAGAGCCGAGTCCCTAGTGTGCTGTTATGCTTATATATAATTGAACAGGGTTGTTTTCTCTTTATTAAAATGCATCAGTTCTTAGAATGGTGCGGGTTCATAGACTCTGAGATTCTCAGTAGAAAGTCCAGCTGGTTTGGTTATCAGGAGCTGGTGTGGCTTCGTTCTGGAGATGCTGTGAATTGATTTTTCTCTCATGTGGTCAGTTTTGAATTGAACAGGTCAGAGACTCTTACAGTCATTAAAATCAGAGCCGGTCTCACAGCGCACGCTGTGACAGGTGTACGAGAAACACCTCACTGAGACTACATTACATGTGTTTGACCTTTCTGTTATACAGCTGAAACACAATGCAATCAATCGCTGCCATCTTCATGATTACTCTCTCTGGCAAATTTTCTATTTTAAAGTAGTTTATAGTAGTATGGTAGTAGTTTTTTATATTGCCAAAGCATTAATCCAAATAACAAGAAAAAGAAAACATAAAAACTGTGTCATAAAGCATAAGGTGCCAATAATGATAGAAAAATAAGTATTAATAAAATAAGCATTTAATAAATTAATTTTTATTTCATTTACATGAATATTATAATAATGACATTCATTTTAATTTACATTAATATTATATTCAACAATTTCTATTTTTATCCATATATATAATGCATTTTTGTATTTTTATATTTAATTATAAATAATTTATTGTATACAGTATAGTTATTAGTATATTTTTATTTGTTAATAATGATTTATTAGTTATATTTATGCATTAATTATTTGTTTTTTAATTTTTTTATTTTTTTATAATATTATAAACCAATAATTGATGTTATTATTATAATTGCTTATTATAATTTATATATATATAATGTTTTATTTGCATTTATAAATAATTACATTTCTATATTTACATTTATTTTATAAAGATATCATATGTAAATACTATATAAAATATTTACTTTTTTATTTTTTATATATAATTTAATTTAATACATGTGACTGAGTATTTTATCTTTTTTTTTCTTTTTTCAGATTGTGGCTTTTCTACAGGGCTTTCAGTTTGAAATCAGGTCACTTTTTCACTCCGGCCTTTTTTTGACACATCTGTGACGCTGTTCTTGTACTCAAATGAGTTCGACTAGTCTCTTATTCTTAACAACACGAGAACTCTCTTGGAAACTGACCTAGTAAATCAAGCGGTCAAGCTGCGTTTTGGCTCTGAACAGAGGAGCTTTGCTCGGCCCTGGCGACCCGTTTGGCGGCACTGAAAGGCCAGTGTGTCTTATCTGAGAGCCGGCAGCCATTATGGAGTCTGAGACTCTCCTGCAGCGGTGAAACATGGCTCACGTTCACAGAAAATCCCTGCAGATCCCATAATAAAGGAGTAAAGGATCAACAACAGCCAAACTCCCAATAAAGCCTGACAGAGCGGATCCGTCCCGGCTCTCGAAGGCCTCTGACACCCACATGCATCTCAGCGAGAATCTAATATCACCTCCGATGTGAGACAGCTGTGGGTCACAGACGGCCACGGCATATTTGAATAGAGCTCATAACTCTTCCGCCAGAATTTATTACTCGCTTTTAATATTTTTGGTCAGCCGAGAGAGAGAGGATGTTTCTGATGTGATTGACTGCAATTCAGAGCGAGACATGATGACAGAAAACCTGTCAACAAAAACATATGATGACCTGACTCATGCCGTCCAGCATGAACACTGAACACATATTCATAAAGGAGTGATGTCTGCTTATATGCTGTTCTGTGTGCTTCCAAAAGAGTTTTGGGTGGTTGCTAGGCGGTTGCTACGTGGTTGTAAATATTTTGGGTGGTTGCTACGTTGTGCTATGTTGTTGAAAATGTTTTGGGTGGTTGCTAGGGTGTTGCTATGTGGTTGCAAATAATTGGGTGGTTACTAGGGTGTTGATATGTGCTTTCAAATGTTTTGGGTGGTTGCTAGGCAGTTGCTATGTAGTTTCAAATGTTTTGGTTGGTTGCAGATGTTTGGTGGTTCCTATGGTGTTGCTATGTGGATCCAAATGTGTTTTGGGTGGTTGCTAGGCAGTTGCTATGTGGTTGCAAGTGTTTTAGGTGGTTGCTCAGGTGTTGCTGTGTGGTTCCAAATGTGTTTTGGGTGGTTGTTAGGCAGTTGCTATGTAGTTGCAAATGTTTTGGGTGGTTGCTAGGGTGTTGCTATGTGTTTGCAAATAACCACATAGCATCCGTTGCTAAGTTGTTGATATGTGCTTGCAAATATTTGGGTGGTTGCTAGGGTGTTGCTATGTGGATCCAAATGTGTTTTGGGTGGTTGCTAGGCTGTTGCTATGTGGCTCCAAATGTGTTTTGGGTGGTTGCTAGAGTGTTGCGTTGTGGTTCCAAATGTATGGCTGGATGCCAGGTTTTTTCTTCAAGCACTGCAGGACAATGCATGCACTGAACCTTTAGAAGTTGGCTCAGATTATTGTGACTACTAATAATTGTTACACGTGCCTTAGCAAACACCACTAACTAATTAGCTTAATCATCTTATGTGTGTGTGTGTGTGTGTGTGTGTGTGTTAGGGATGGGCGGATCGATGTGTGTGTCGTGTTTCGTGCTGATGTTGTGTCGTGTGGTGTGTGTGTGTGTGTCGATTGTAAAGTGCATTTTTTTGTAACCACTAATTTTATTTATTAAGAAACTCGGTGCATAAAATAAGCTTCTAAATGGAAAAATAGACTATATTAGCGAACAATTGTGTTAGAGCTATTTCTCCTGCTCATCGGAACACACGCAAATGCTGAAAGACAGAATTAACCAATCACAGACAGCGTTCGCTGCTGACGCGTGGCTCAGTCACAGTGTTTGTTCAAATAGAGCTGCGTTTCCCAAAAGCATCAGAAGCATAAGTAGATCATAAAAAAACATTGCCACATTATTACATTACATTACATATCATTATTACTATATATAAAATTAATTCTGAAAAATGCATCACGATTTCTACACAAATATGAAGCAGCAATAATAATCAGAAATGTTTCCTGAGCAGCAAATGATATTAGATTTATTTCTGAAGGATTATGTGACACTGAAGACTGGAATAATGATGCGGAAAATTCAGCTTTGATCACAGATGCATTATCAGAGGCCTACATTAAAATAGAAAATTAATTTCACAATATTGTTGTTTTTACTGTATTTTTGTTCAAATAAGTGCAGCCTTGGTGAGACTTATTTAAAAAATCTTACTAACCCCAAACTTTTGTGTACATGTAGCCTAATATTTATTTTAAATAGGTAACTGTGTAAGTAAATTTAAACTGTTGTTAAAAGTTCAAATGGTTTCTGTTATGTTCTGTAATTGTTCATAAATCTGTCAGAAAAAAAAATATGCTAAAGTTTACCTTTAGGAGTACAGCATTCTGGCAGCCTTTTAAAACAATTAACCATGGTTTTATTACAGTAACCACAGTTTACCACAGTATTTGTAGTAAAACTGTAACCACAAATTTACCATTATGGCGCTTATAATAATAATACATTTTAGTACTTACTGTATGTAACACCATGTTTATTTTTCATGAGGTACCCTCAAAGGTGCACCTTTGTAACTTATCTATACCCTTAAATCATGCATACTTGTATGGTACTAATATGCTCCCTTTTAGGGGTATAGGTGCACCTTTGAGGTTACTGCCCCAGTAAAGGGCTAAAATACAATTTTGGTATTTAATTTCTGACAGAGTAAACAAAAAAAAGGCCTGTGAAATGTTTTAAAAAAACATGGCTTTAAAATCTAATATTAAGTGAGTATAATTACTGATTATATTCTTATATATTATATATTTAATCATTTAAAAGATCATTTTAGTACAGGTATCGGTATCGGTATCGGTATCGACGATACTGGGCTTGAAAATATCGGTATCGGATCGAAAATAAAATAAGAGGTATCGCCCATCCCTAGTGTGTGTGTGCGTGCGTGCGTGCGTGTGTGTGTGTTTGTGCGTGCGTGTGTGCGCGCGTGTGTGTGTGTGAGTGTGTGTGAGGGTTTATGTGGTTTATGAGGACACAAATTTGTATAATGACATGGGTATGACAGAGGTATTACAATATGAAGGTGTTTTATGAGGACACTGCCTATGTCCCCGTAATTCAAAAGGCTTAAAAAACATACTAAATGGTGTTTTTTTGAAAATCTAAAAATGCACACAGTCTCCTGTGAGGGCTAAGTTTAGGTGTAGGGTAGGTGTAGGGCAATAGCACACACAGTTTGTTCAGTATAAAAACGCGTGTGTGTGTGTGTGTGTGTGTGTGCGCGTGTGAGTTTTGTGTCCATCAGTTATTGATGTTGTGGCTGATGGGACTGAAACACAATAATAACGTCGTCCTCGCAGCACGTCATTTTCTAAAGTGCCACCAGGAAAATAAAATCATTCAAACACAATCTGAAGCCTTTTCCAGACAACAGCAGCCACTTGAGACCCTCGAGAAATAATAGAGAGAGACGCTTAGAAAGGAGAATGAAAAAACTCCAAAAGAGCCCCAGTTTTTCCCTTATTTGTGTTATTGAAAGTGAAAAACAACAGCTAAGCAAGCAGCGTTTCTTCAGAGCAGTAAATAAAGCGAGCAGCACCTGTGTGATGATCTTTGCTCAGCTGCACAGAGCTGCGGGGCTCGACTGATGCTGTTTCTGGTGCGTCTGCAGTATTGAACTGTGGGAATGAGTTTCTCAGGTACACTGAACCGCAGAGATGTTCTTCTTGGTTTAATTTGTGTTCGAGTATCTGAATCACAGACGACCAAAAAACACAAAAACTGGAGTTTCGTTGCATAACCCTTAAAAATTCACCATGCCATTAAGATTACTACTGTAAATTAATCAGTTAATATGGCTTTTCCTCAAATTCTAGCCAAAATCTACCCCAAAATCTAGTTAAAAATCATTCCTTATTATAATTAAGGCTTTATAGAAAAAAAGCATACTGTAGTACAATTATGCTATCAGATGGTAACACTGTGGTACATTCACTGTGGTTTTTTCATGGATTTTCCAATGATTAAAAAATACATGGTATAATGATATAGTAGGCTACATCTCCAAAACCGTGTTTAAAACATGGTAATACTATGGTATTTCTATTAGTAAAGCATGATTTTAGTAATGCCACAGCATTATCATTTATTGTAAAACACTGTCCTCTAGTGACACAAAACTGACTTCACACTGTTTCACACGATGATCAATAATCTGAGACTAACTTAAGTAACAATAAAATGACAATAATTACAAATATGTGTGTATAATGTATATTTATTTCAGTCGTCTCCTGTTATTTGATATTTTCATAATCCTTTTCAAAACAATAAGGCATGACAAAACAATTTAAGGCTGTTCCTGCTGTGATCCAGTCTCAGGAGGTTCGCTTTTACTCAGTTGTGAAAACAGCAGTTTGATAAATTGATAAATGTTTATGTTTTATCTGTAACTATTCATTTTATTTAAGTGAACTTTCATATTAGGGTAATTTACAAATGCAATAATAATGATATGGAAGTCCATTCCACCACGTAAGAAAAAAATTATTTGGTAAATCATAATTATGACATAAAAAGTCATAATTATGACAAAACATCAAAATTATGACATAAAAAGTATCAAATTTTAGTTTTATAACTCATAATCATAACTTAGTATGTCTTTTTTTTTGCTTACTGTCCTTATATATATATATATATATATATATATATATATATATATATATATATATATATATACATAATTATGACTTAGTATCTCATAATTTAGATTTTTATTTCATAATTATTATTATCTAATATTCTTGGATTTGAATTCTTGAACTTGAATTTATATATCATCATTATGACTTAGTGTCTCATAATTCAGACTTTCATTTCATTATTATGACCTAGTATCTCATATTTTTACTTTTTGTCATAATTTTGATTTTTTATTTCATAATCAACTAAGTATATCATAATTTTGACTATTTATCTCAGAAGTATGACAGTATATCACAATTTTGACATTTTATTTCATTATTAAACCTTAACATCTTTTTTATACTATTTTTGTTATGTCATAATTATCACTTTGTATCTCATAAATTCAACTTTTTATATCAAAATTATGACTATCTCATATTTTTTTACTTTTTTGTCCTAATTTTTATTTCATGATTATGACTTTTTATGTCATGATGTTTATTTACCAAAGCATGATTTTTTTTCTCTTGTATGGCAGAAATGGGCCTCCACAGATTGATATTGTTGATATCGCAGGTGATCTTGAAGATGTTGATGGTGTGATCTTCAGTGATCTTCAGTGCAGGTGATCTTGAAGATGTTGATGGTGTGATCTTCAGTGCAGGTGATCTTGAAGATGCTGATGGTGTGATCTTCAGTGCAGCTGATCTTGAAGATGTTGATGGTGTGATCTTCAGTGCAGGTGATCTTGAAGATGCTGATGGTGTGATCTTCAGTGCAGCTGATCTTGAAGATGTTGATGGTGTGATCTTCAGTGCAGGTGATCTTGAAGATGTTGATGGTGTGATCTTCAGTGCAGGTGATCTTGAAGATGTTGATGGTGTGATCTTCAGTGCAGGTGATCTTGAAGATGCTGATGGTGTGATCTTCAGTGCAGTGATCTTGAAGATGCTGATGGTGTGATCTTCAGTGCAGGTGATCTTGAAGATGTTGATGGTGTGATCTTCAGTGCAGGTGATCTTGAAGATGTTGATGGTGTGATCTTCAGTGCAGCTGATCTTGAAGATGCTGATGGTGTGATCTTCAGTGCAGGTGATCTTGAAGATGCTGATGGTGTGATCTTCAGTGCAGCTGATCTTGAAGATGCTGATGGTGTGATCTTCAGTGCAGGTGATCTTGAAGATGCTGATGGTGTGATCTTCAGTGCAGGTGATCTTGAAGATGTTGATGGTGTGATCTTCAGTGCAGGTGATCTTGAAGATGCTGATGGTGTGATCTTCAGTGCAGGTGATCTTGAAGATGTTGATGGTGTGATCTTCAGTGCAGGTGATCTTGAAGATGCTGATGGTGTGATCTTCAGTGCAGCTGATCTTGAAGATGCTGATGGTGTGATCTTCAGTGCAGGTGATCTTGAAGATGCTGATGGTGTGATCTTCAGTGCAGGTGATCTTGAAGATGTTGATGGTGTGATCTTCAGTGCAGGTGATCTTGAAGATGTTGATGGTGTGATCTTCAGTGCAGGTGATCTTGAAGATGCTGATGGTGTGATCTTCAGTGCAGCTGATCTTGAAGATGCTGATGGTGTGATCTTCAGTGCAGGTGATCTTGAAGATGTTGATGGTGTGATCTTCAGTGCAGGTGATCTTGAAGATGTTGATGGTGTGATCTTCAGTGCAGGTGATCTTGAAGATGCTGATGGTGTGATCTTCAGTGATCTTCAGTGCAGCTGATCTTGAAGATGTTGATGGTGTGATCTTCAGTGCAGGTGATCTTGAAGATGCTGATGGTGTGATCTTCAGTGCAGCTGATCTTGAAGATGCTGATGGTGTGATCTTCAGTGCAGGTGATCTTGAAGATGTTGATGGTGTGATCTTCAGTGCAGGTGATCTTGAAGATGCTGATGGTGTGATCTTCAGTGCAGCTGATCTTGAAGATGCTGATGGTGTGATCTTCAGTGCAGCTGATCTTGAAGATGCTGATGGTGTGATCTTCAGTGCAGGTGATCTTGAAGATGTTGATGGTGTGATCTTCAGTGCAGGTGATCTTGAAGATGTTGATGGTGTGATCTTCAGTGCAGGTGATCTTGAAGATGTTGATGGTGTGATCTTCAGTGATCTTCAGTGCGGGTGATCTTGAAGATGTTGATGGTGTGATCTTCAGTGCAGCTGATCTTGAAGATGCTGATGGTGTGATCTTCAGTGATCTTCAGTGCGGGTGATCTTGAAGATGTTGATGGTGTGATCTTCAGTGCAGGTGATCTTGAAGATGTTGATGGTGTGATCTTCAGTGCAGGTGATCTTGAAGATGCTGATGGTGTGATCTTCAGTGCAGGTGATCTTGAAGATGTTGATGGTGTGATCTTCAGTGCAGCTGATCTTGAAGATGCTGATGGTGTGATCTTCAGTGCAGGTGATCTTGAAGATGCTGATGGTGTGATCTTCAGTGCAGGTGATCTTGAAGATGTTGATGGTGTGATCTTCAGTGCATCTGATCTTGAAGATGCTGATGGTGTGATCTTCAGTGCAGCTGATCTTGAAGATGTTGATTTGTGTGGTTGAGCTGTTTCTTCACTGTCAGGAGATCAGTGTGTGTTTGTTTACAGCTGTGTAAAGGATAGTTTCTGTGTTCACTGGCATCTATTTATGTGTCTGAAATGAGATGTCAAGCGTTGCTCTGTGAAAGTGTGTGATGGATGAATGTCAAAATATTGAAGCAAAAGAAATAAATGTCCCATCTCATTTTATTTCAAAATTAATGTTTCTCATCTAAACGTAATTCAAAATTTACAATGTACACTTTATGCAAGATTAAAACTAAAAGCACATGTAATTGAGCTTGTTCTGGCAATTAGTTGTGCATCTTATAAAGAGCTTAATGACCATAATTGCAGTAGTAAGCAGAATTCAAATCACCTAATTACACATGCATTTACAAAGATATTATTCACATTCATCATATTGAGGCATATTTTACAACACTTTTGCACCAGTGAAACTTCATAACTTGTTCAGTGGAAATATTTTTACAACTTTTATAGAGCTCACACTCACAAAGAGCGATTTCTAGCCAATAAAATATTTGAGAGAACAACTTGAAAATATGCATAAAATATTCAGTATAGAAATGTTGGTAACACTTTACAATACGGTCCCATTAGTTATTAATTAATGTATTAGCTAACATTAACTAACAAAGAGCAATACATTTGTTATAATATATTTGTCCATTTTAGTTAATAAAATACTACTGTTCATTTATTGTTAGTAATTATGATTTAGTATCTCATAATTTAGGCATTTTGTCTCATAATTATGTCTTAGTATCTATTTTTTACTTTTCATGTCATAATTTTGTTTATTTTTATCTCATAATTATGACTTTAGTATCTCATAATTTTGACTTTTATTTCATAATTATGAATTAGTATCACGTATGTTTGTGTTTGTCATAATTATAAAGTTTTGTTATAATTTAACTTATCTCATAATGATGATTTAGTATCTCATAATTTAGGCTTTGTTAAATTCATAATTATGACTTAGTATCTTATTCATTTACTTTTCATGTCATAATTTTGTTTATTTATTATTTTATTTATTATTTATCTCATAATTACAACATAGTATCGCATAATTTGGACTTTTTAATTTCATAATTGTGAATAAGTATCTCATATTTTTTGTTTGTCATAATTATAACTTTATAATTTCAACTTTTTATTTTATAATTGTGACTTAGTATCTCATATTTTTGACTTTTGTCATAATTATGATTCAGCTTCTCATAATTTAGACTTTTAATTTCATAATTATGACTTAGTATCTTATATTTTGTACTTTTTATGTCACAATTATAGCTTCGTATCTCATCATTTAGACTTTTAATTTCATAGTTATGACATTTTATGTCATAACTGTGATGAAGTATCTCATAATGTTGAAATTAGCATTAACTACGATTAATACATGGTTTATAAGTTGTTTTTTCATTGTTAGTTCATGTAAACAAATGTAAACGTATTGTAAAGTTTTGCCAAAGGTTCTGACTCTTCCATCACTTTTAAAGACACACAAGTGTAAAATTCCTGGATGTTTGCAGGTTTTGTGTAGAAATCTTTTGCAGCTGTTTGTCATCAAGAGTCTGTTCTCTCCTCTGATGTGTCATCTGGTCTCAGTGTTGTGTGTGAGTGTGTGTGTGAGTGTGTAAGTGTGTGTGTTTTGTCCGCCGGCTCAGATTGGCTCCAGAGCATCAGTCGCTCCATCGGAGGTCGTGTGTATGTGCTCTCCTTCTCTCTGGAGTTCCTCCACTTCATCCTGCGGTTCTGGAACCAGATCTTCACCTGCGGGACACATCAACCGCTTTCAGCAAACTGGATCGACTTACAGAGTCTCTGTCAGACCGTAAATATAGAGAACACATTTAGCTTAAAACATTTCATATGTTAATCTGGTCAAATAAATTATAAAGTCAAAAATTTGGCATCAAGATTTTTGAAAGAAGTGTCTTCTGCTCACCAAGCCTGCATTTATTTGATCACTAATACAGTATATTATTACATAATATTATTACAATTTAAAACAGCTGTTTTCTATGTGAATATCTGTTAAACTGTAATGTATTTCTGTGATCAAAGCTGTATTTTCAGCATCATTCAGTGTCACATGATCTTCAGAAATCATTCTAATATACTGATTTGCTGCTGTAGAAACATTTCTGATTATTATCAATGTTGAAAACAGTTGTGCTGCACAATATTTGTGTGGAAAGCATGATAGATTTTATTTTTCAGGATTCACAGATGAATAGAAAGTTCAAAAGAACAGCGTTTATTTGAAATAGAAATCTCTAATAGAAATGTCTTTACTGTCACTTTTGATCAATTGAATGCATCCTTGATTAATTAAATTATTACAGTTTTTTTCAGCTGCTTACACACAGAATCTCTCCTTGTCACAGTTTCTGAACGCTGACTCTCAAACAGCAGAAACACACCAAATCTATAAAACCATGCACTAATTCTCAGCCTTTGACTCAGTTTTTTAATTTAATAAAACACTTTTTGCAAAACACAACACACAATTCTCTGTGCAACACACACAAATCTAACAGGAATTAATATAATGGCAAAGGTGTTTGTAAATGTTTGCTTTTGAGATGTGTTTGTGATATTTTGAATGCAGCGCTTCATTTTGCAAGAGATGTGAGGCATTTTGCATTTTGTGTGCAATTCTTGGATTTGTGTGTAAAGTTTTGAAAAAAAGAGGCAAACCCTAGTAAAAAAGTCATATATTTAAAATACATTTATTTCACACTAAGTATAGTTCAAATCTATTAACATATTTACTGACAGATAACTCGAGACCTACTGATATAAAAATTATAATTATACTTTTTTTGTGTACTACTTGTGCACAATGCACATTTCTTAATATTAAGCCTAAAATGTGTTTTAATGTCACTATTGATGACTGAGGATTGTATGATTGCTGAATAATATCTGTCTTAAAATGCAAGATATTTAAAGTGTACATGAAGCATGCTTGGAATAGTTCCACTTAAGCACAATCAAATATACTTCAGTATATCTTTAGTTGGACTTCAGCACTACTTCTGCACAATTAAAGTGCTTAAAGTAGAAAATTAGTTGTTCCAATTTAGCAGACTGTAAGTATACCAGTTTAGTATACTAAAAGTACAATTGCAGGGTATTTTATTAAGTACATAAATATGCAAATGCATTTGTAGTGTACTTAGCATGAAATAATTGTATTTCAAATTCATTTATGTATATTTTTTTCACTAGGGAAGTTTTGAAAACGTGTGTAAGCATTTAAAAAAAAAAAAAAAGGTAATTTCTTTAAAAAAAAATGACTTACGACCAAACTTTTATTACATAGTGTATCATGGTTTCCACAAAATGATGACGCAGCACGAGTTGTTGAGCGTGTGTTTCTGTGGTCTGACCTGCGTCTCTTTCAGACAGAGGTCGCTGGCCAGTCGGTTGCGGTCCGTCTTGCTGATGTACTTCTGCTTGCGGAAGGTTTTCTCCAGCTCTCGTCTCTGTTCCTCAGAAAACACGGCCCGCCGCAGGATTCCCGTCCGAGACCTGGAGCTCAGCGCTGGACTCCACAGCACAGACCCCACGCCCCCTGCAGGACACACACACCACGACGTGACGAGACAGCGCTCCTTCTATTGATGTAGGTATGTATGTATGTATTCATAGGGAATGTATAGGATTTATCATGTCATTTGTTATCATGTAATGTTTTAATTGCTAAGGAGATTAAAAAAAATTATAATTTAAATATTTTTTTAATTTAATTTAATGTAAATAAATACTTTTAAATGCATCTATTTATTTTATAATTTTTTTTAAAAGGGGATGTATAGGATTTATATATAAATATGTTCAAAAAAGAGAAACAAGACCTCTGTAACAATATTTTTTTGTTGTTAGTTTGTCGGGGTGTTTGTATTTATTTATTTATTTAGATAGGGAATGTATATGATTTAGCACTGCTAAATATATTTTTTATTTTATGTAATTATTTTATTTTATTTTATTTATATATAAATATGTAAAAGGGGGGGGGGGCTTGACCTCTGTAACAATATTTTTGTTATTAGTTTGTTTGGGTGTTTGTATTTATTTATTTAGGGAATGTTTAGGATTTAGGACTTCTAAAGGTATTTTTATTTTAATTATTTATTTTACTTTATTTTATGGAGAGTAAAGTTATTTATCCTAAGGGTATAAAAATATTTCTGGGGAAAAATGGGAAACATGACCTCTATTTGGTTATTAGTTTGTTTGGGTGTTTGATTTGATGTGTTTGTTTATTTATTTATTTTTATATATTTTATAAAGATTTATAGGATTATATAATTTATAGGATTTTGCCCTTCTAATGATATTTTATTATTTATTATTTATATGAAATGTATAGGATTTATCCTAAGGGTATAAATGTATATTAAAAGGTAAACATTTATTTATTTATTTGTTTTTGTTACTTTATTTATTTATTTTCCAATAAAATATTTATCCTAAGGGCAAAAAAATGTTTTATACAAAAACAGATAAACATGACCTCTTTAATAATATTTTTGGTTGATTAGGTTTATTTATTTATTTATAATAGGGAATTTATAGGATTGATCCCTGCTGAGGGTATAAAATATGTCCATTTGTGGCTAAATATTCATTATGTAATTTATGTGATTATTTTACATTGCAATTTCGCTATACTTTTCGGGATAGAAACAATCTGACTTTCCATGATTCATCAGAGCCATGTTTTCATTAGAAAACACATGAATGAATGACTAAACCTCTCAGGTGCTCTGAACACATCCAGCGATGTGTTTTTAATGTGTTGGACAGATCTCCAGAGCGGCCACCGTCAGCGGCGTGAGTAAGCAGGTTAGTCATGCTCTCTGCTCTCTATTGAGTCTAAATAGTTTCCACTTAAACGCTCTATTAAAGGGTCAGCTGACCCTCAGCCCCGCCCACACGCCCGCAGCAAATGATGCATATCACATTATCTTCTGCTCTCAGTGTTTCCTTTCAGAAGATGGATGCGTCTCATTCTCTGTACAGGGAGATGAGCTGGAAAAAAGTCTATAAAAGTCATTTCTATTGAGGGCCTCATGTCTACGGGGGCCTGAAGCGGACAGAATGGACGGATGGGGAGGGGAGGGCAGCTTTTCGAGCTCTGCTTTTCATTAGCGAGAACAAAAAGGCCGGAGAAGCGATTGTGATTAGCGAGCGATCCCGGGTCAGCGGCGGGGTCACATGTGTGCGGTCGCTCTGAATGCTATGATTGGTCACGGAGAAGAGCGCCAAGAGCTCTGTGGGAAAGTGTCAAAACACTAAACTGTTTCAGGGAGGCTTTTGAAACACCCCGATCTGACAGATCCGGGTTTGCTGAGAGCAGAAGCCCCAATGACAGAGACTCAGATAAAGATATCGCTGAATTTACACTCATACTCATAATAATGTACAATGAGGTCTTTGTTTGAACCTGGAAATAAAGATGAAGAACTTTTAATAATTTAGGAAAAAGTTATGACATAAAATGAAGAGGAAATATAGAAGTAAAATATGAATATTTCCATGTATACATATTAATAAAGCAAATAAATTTAAATATTTTTATATACAAGAAAACTTATGAAATATTTTATATATAAATAAATAAGACATATTTTATATAAAATAAAATGTATAAATATTTTCTTGTATGTATAAATATTTTATATAAGCTGTGACTGTGATGAAAGAGAAATATTTTGTATATAAATACATATATAAATATTTAGATACATTTTACACATAATAAAATGTATAAACATTTTCTGTCATTTATACTTATTTTATATATGAAATAAAGGTTATGACAAAATGAAGAAAAATAGTTTAATAAAACAATCTATATTTTCTTTTATGTATAACTATTTTTTATATAAAAGACAGATTACGACAAAAATGAAGAAATTCTTTACATATAAATAAAATGCATGTAATTTTTTTCTTCTATGTATAAATATGTTATATATAAAAGTTAGGACATAAAATGAAAAAAAATATTTTATATATAAATTAGACTCTACACATTTCAATACAGCTTTTCTCTCAAAATGTTATTCTGATCATATAATTTTATTAAATTACATTATTATTATTATTATTAAATAATGCAAAATAGAAGCATTTTCACTAGAATTCGCAGACTCTGCATTTTGGAATGTTGTTATGTGGTTGCTAGGGTGTTTTGAGTTGTTACCGGGTGGTTGCTAGGGTGTTACTATGTGCTTGCTCTGTGACTAAATATAGATATCTTGAGATTGAAATAGAATTTGAAGGCATTTTTTTGACGCTGCACACAAATTCATCTAAAACTGTGCAGAGGAGCTGTGTGTGTGTGTGTGTGTGTGTGTGTTCATGAATACCGGTGAAAGTTAGGGGAATTACCTATTGCGTGTGTGTGTGTGTGTGTGTGTGTGTGTGTGTGTGTGTGTGTGTGTGTGTGTGTCTTACTAGGGAACCGAGGAGCAGATGATATCACAGATCCAGATCCAGAGCAGCGGGGAAGAGAAACACCGGCCATGATAACTGGAGACGGATGAGTGCAAACCAAGCTTTAATTACATTATATCACATGAATCTGCAGCTCAAACATATTAAAAATACACATGAGCATTTCAACGTTTGGACACATTTAACTGAGTTAGTTTTCTAGATTTATACATTCCTTGATAAAAACTCAAATTGAATACATTTTCTTCAAATGCTGAATGAAAAACATCAAGTGCAGCATACATAAAGTTCACTGAGAACATTTTTGAGCTTAACATAATTCCCATACTGTTATTTGTGATATTTCATAGCTTTTAAATTATTATTTTCTATACTATTATTCTATCATGTGAAAATAGTCAATAAATAATTATTCTACATGTCTAGATGTTATAGTGATAGTGTGCAGAATATACTGTATTTCTGTGATTAGATTCTGAAAAGTAGCTAAACAACAAGGCAGCATGTAAATAATATTTATGCAATGCGTAATTATGTCCATATATGTTAAAACTAATTAATTTAAACAACATAATATATGCAGGTAATTGCATTCCGGAAATTAAAATTAAACAAGTAGGTTGGCAGTGTTGTGATTGGTAGTGTGATATGCATCATTAAAAACTACTTATATTTTAAAACTACAATATTTTTCTAAATTCAGTATACTAATCATTTCATTAAAGCCTTAATATACATTAAAATATTATTAAAATATATTGCAATATATAGCTTACATACAATATTTAAACAATTAATTTTATATAAATATATATAAAAATATATATTTTTTTCTTGGTATTTAACAAGGAAATACATGTCGGTACATTCTATGAAAAGTAAAAATAAATAAACATAAAATAAATATAATATAAAACCAATCATATAGTTGAAGGGAATGAAGAATTCTAAATAAAATGACAGAAATACTAAAAACTAAATAAAATTAAGATTAAATCAGAAAATATAAAAATGTAAAAAATATATATATATTTTAAAATATTCATAAAAACAATAATAAACTAAAACAACATTTCCGTTACTTGAAATAACATATTTTAAAAAGTTAAACTTATTTCAGCCGCCAAGGCAACATTTCATTTAATTGAACTTGATATATTAAAATAACAAACTAAAACTAAAATAAAAATGAATAAAAAATAAACATTAAAAAAAACTAAAACAAATAAAATGACAAAAATACTAAAAACTAAATAAAATTAAGATTAAATCAAAAATATATATAAAATATTGCTAAAAAGTAAAACAACAGCAGGTGAAATGCATGTCTAGTTGTGTTTTCTCTCAGGTGGTTTTACCTGACGGTGTCTGACCTCGTTCCCCGTCCTGAGAAACACACCTGGTCTTCAGCATCAGCCCCAGAGCCGGGAAGCATCTCTTGGGACGAACACCTGGTGCAGGTGAACTCAGCAGGTTCTCGATCAGAAAACACTTCCCAGAATTCCCGAATCCCGGATGAGGAAAGCCAGCCATGTCGTTCAGGTTCCTCATCGTCCTCCAGTCTGGAGCGCTCGGAAGAGTTTCTCCCTCTCGTGTGAGAGTTAACTTCATTAAAAAGCACAAAGAAGACAATGCGGCGCGCTGTGATTGGCTCTGATAAGACTGGCTCTTTCTGTGGGACGGAAGGTGGAACCCCTTCATTCATTATGTCAAAGCTCCCATTAAATGATAGACATTGGAGACAATGGACTCCCGGCCAAAGTTTAACTTGCACACCAAACAGAGCCCGGCGGCAGTAAATAGTCATATCTTTTTTCAGCGCTGGCCATTGAGGAGGCCATTGAGAGACGGCCTGGAAAAGTATCTGTGCCTCAGTCTATCAATGTGGACTATATTTCTTTACTTTATTGTTGGCCGTCCTCACAGCTGCGGACAATGAGAGCTTGTTTGCATCAACAAGTGCTATTTTACAATAATTAATGCATGTGTGAAAATCACAAAAAGTTTTAAAGAACATTTCTTACCCCAAAATCAGAAGAAATAAATAAGAAACAAGATTTGCACGATTTTTTCCTTCAAAATTAAGCACATTGCCCTAATTTAATAAAAACAAATTAATAATGATATAAATAATGATATAAAAAAATTTATTATATATTATATATTTAAATAAATTGTTGTACTGCCTGTATGCTAAATTACATTTTAAATAATTTAATTTTAAATAATTTCACACAACAAATTATGGTATTACAGTATTTTAAAAAAAAAGCTTCATTTTCTTGATACAAAATATTATTATTTTTTATTATTATTTTAGAGTAAAAGATGAAAAGATAAAATCAAATTTTAGCATAGTTAGGATTATTTTCTTAAAAATTAAGCACGTTACCCTAATTAACTTTACCATTACCATAATGTGAAAAAATAGTGATATATAGTATTTAAGTTGTATTTAAAATGTAAATGTCATGCCTTTAATTTATGGTAAATTACATTAAAAAATTCATTGTATTTTTTACTAATTTTATGGTGTAAAGGATGGTCTAATGAGTATTGACCATTACAAAAAAAAATCAAAATAGGGTAAACCATGAAAAGATGAAGTTTTAGCATCACTAGGATTATTTTCTTAAAAATAAATCTCATTAGCATTATTACCATAATGTCAAAAATAATGATGCTTTATATTTAAACTGTAAATGTAATGCTCTGTTGTATATGCTGTGCTGCCTTTAATTTATGCCAAATTACATTAAAAATCATTGTGTTTGTAATCATTTTACAGTGCAAATGATGGTATTACAGTAATGAAAATCTAATTATAGTATTGAGAATTTTATATATATTTTTGATGCAAATTATTATTATTATTTAGGATAAAAGGATATTAAAATATGACTTCCAAATTAAAATTCGCTTAAAATGTATTTTCTGTTGTAAAGCAGAAATGTTATGAAACACAAATCTGCTTTTGTTCAACATTGCAGGCAAAAAGTTGTGAACATTATTTAACTTTTACCAAGAGTTTTCAGAACGGCTGCAGACTTGTTAGTGGTGCTCTGAAGAGTGTTTCCCATCATGCAGTGTGTCTCTGTCTGTCGAGAGATGCTGTAATGAGGCTGTGTGTCGCTCTTTCATCAGAATCACAAACACAAGCGTTTACTGCTCAAGAGACAATCTGATGACAAATATCTGAGATACAGACATGGGTCCATTTGTGATTGTTCTCTTATATGAGATTCACCAGTTGTTCTTTGCAGTATGTTTTCCATCTACATAGATAATGATACAACTAATAAAACATAATAATGTTTTAATACAGTGTATATATTTATACATATATATAATATTTAATTCTCAAAATGCATTCAAAATATGTATACTTAAGCCATATTGTATCTGATCAGCAACTTATCATTAATGAGTAAATGTGACAAAAATTGAATGTTTTGAATGTCACCATGTTATTACTGCATTTTTTATTAATTTAAAAATTGAGAAATTCTTTGAAATTTCAAATTATACATGAACCACACCAAAAAAAAAATAACTATAATGCCAAATTTATATATTTGTGAGAAATTATATTTGAATACATAATTGTATGAAATTTATAAGAACATATAATGAGTATTAACTTCATTGGAATGAACAGAATTTCATTCGATTCTTTTGAATTTATAACTCATGATTACTCAAAAGCAGTCCAAATTTACCTACATATTTATTTCTAATAAAACAACATACATATTACACTCTAAAAAATACTGTGTTGTTTCAACCCAACTTTGGGTCAAATATGGACTAACCCAACTTTTGGGTTAAAAATGTAATGTAAAAATGTAACCCAACAGCTGGGTTAGTCCATATTTGACCCAAAGTTGGGTTGAATCAACACAGTATTTTTTAGAGTGTACTCTGAAAAGTTTTCAAACAAAATAAAGTATTCACTATAACCTTCAGATGAATAAAGTGATCCATTTTTCACACTGCAATAGTTTGTCAATAGATGCACATATTCATATTCATGAACAAAATTCAGTCCCAAAAGTGTGTGAGATATGGGGAAAAGGCGAAATATACTTTACAAAAGGTTTTCCCACTAATATAACTTCATAGATTATTTTATATAAGTATTTTAACACCTGATGGGACCCGGATCAAAAATGACCCAAATATTAAAATGGTTATATCTCATAAAACATTATTGCAAAACAATCTGGAAAAAAAGATGTGTATTTTGAGGGTTTTAAAGCATTTGCAAAATTTGATTGCCTTACTAAAAATGATCCTTTTGTTTTTTTATATATTTTTCTCATATGTCTTCTCTGAGTCAAAACGCACTCAAATGCTCTGTAAACGTGTCTCTGTCAGAGCAGAAGTGTGCTGTGTCCAGATCTGCTGGCCGTAAACAGGCATGTCCCAGCGCAGGGGGGACCCGGGCCAGTCTTTTGGGGGAAACATCACCTCATGCTGGGCATGCTAATCGCCGCAGACAGCCGCTCTCTTTGTCCCCTCGACACAGAGCCAAAGGGCACATGTAATCAAATTTGCAGTTTTATTGGCCTCGCTGGTAGCGGGCAGGCCGCCGGCCGATGAATATGTAATGTGTGTTAACGCTCGGGTTATAGATCAAGAAATCATCTTGTGACTAATCAGATGAACAACAAACATCAGAGCAGTTAGTGGTGTGAACTCAGTCCAGAACCAGACTGCACTGAAATCATTCAAACTCTTCCTGATATTAACACCAAGTGATGTTCTAAAGTATAAAAGCCTTGAGATGTTTATTAATGAAGCATCTTACAATTTTTCCAAAAGTAAGTGTTAATTGCAAATGATGTAATTATTGCATTTTCCATAAAATGTATTTTTTTTTGGATGCATCTTTAAGATATACAAGAGAAATGTATTTAAAATAAATGACCTATACACAGGCAAAAGGTGATTCTTGCTCTTGAGAGTTACATCACATATAATTATTTTATTTTATAAATTTATAAAATTTAATGTACATGTTTTTGGCCAGTGAGAGGTTAAAAACAAGTAAAATACATAAAAATACAAAAAATAAGTAAGTGTTTACATGTATATATAATTAGTATGTATGGGTTTATGTGTATATGTGTGTCTAATATATGTGTAATTTATGTAATAATAATGTGTAATAATTTTACTATTAAATATATATTTTGTGAAGAGGTGGGAAGCTTGTTTATATGTTAAAATATGCATAAATATCCAAAATAAATAAAGCAAAATTAAACATTTAATTGTAAATATATTTTTTACAATTGTTTTTTATTAGAAGTATTTTATATATTTTACTAGATTACTAAAATAAGTCAAATAAATGGTTTATATAAAAAGTATTTATATCTTTTTGTGGAACTAAATATGCATATATAAAATAAATAATGCATAATTAAACATATAATTGTATTTTTTTTTTATTAGTTGTATTTTATATATTTTACCAGATTACTAAAATAAGTCAAATAAATGGTTTATATATAATTTATTAATATCTTTTGGTGGGGAACTGAACATGCATACATAAATAAATTAAGCATAATTAAACATAATTGTATTTTTTTTTTACTATTTTTATTAGTATTTTATATATTTTACTAGATAACTAAAATAAACATTCTATATATATATATATATATATATATATATATATATATATATATATATATATTATTTATAATTATATTATTTATTACTATTTTATATATATATATATATATAATGTTTTGTTTTCTTTTGTGCTTTTAAATGATTTGTTTAAATATGCATAAGCATTAATTTTACTTTTTGCCTGCCAAACAGGCAGAATTAGTGCTTTATGAAGAGGAGTCACTAAAACATTAGTTCATGTGAAGCTATTTGAAGCTTGTATGTCTTTTAAAGGACATCTGAAGAACTGAAGCCCTCACTGAGAGTGTATGAAGAGCGGCGCAGGGCTCTGGTTGTGAGAGCAGCTGTGAAAGGTCTCGCTCTCTTTCACACCGCGACCTCTTAAAGCGGCCGTCTCTCAATGGTTCTGTCCTCTGGGCTCTTCACACGCCAGGCTCTGAATCAAAGAGCACAATGCAGGGAGACCCGGGGCCGAAGCACGGCCCCTAATGCATCTGTGCGGCTGTAATGAGGAGAAACTCAATCAGGCCTGTTTGATTCATGCTCACAAACCATTTTGGATGCCATTTTCTTCAATAAACATATCATAGGCACATGAAACTGAAAAGACGTTCAATGAGAGTCAAAATCCACATAAAGCAGTTCTGCAATAAATTCTGACAACAATTCAATCATGAAATCTGCTTCTGTAGTTCAAATCCTGTATATGGTTCAGGTAAACTCTATTAAAATATGACTTTCTTCATTCATATTCCTAATAGCAGTCAATAACGTCCCATTAAATAAATCATTTTTGAACCAGTTTAATGAAATGAACTGTCCAAATGAACCGATTCACTAAAATGAATCAGATATTTTTGTGTATCATCACAATACACTATTGTTTTTCAAATATATATATATATAGAGAGAGAGAGAGAGATTTACAAATATTATATATATTAGATATTTTAAAATATTTTTTCAAGGTGTCTGTTGTCATCTGTCAGTTTCATGTGGAAAACATTAAAATTACATTTTATTTTATATTTTTTATATAATTTTGAATGGTTTCTATTATTGGTATCTATTATTTTCATGTGGAAAAAAATCATTTAAAAATTACAATTTATTTTATATTGTTATCATTTTAGAAAAGTTTGAGGTAAGTTTTTTAAAGAAATGAATACTTTTATTAATCAATGTAATTGATGCACTAAATTGATCAAAAGTGACAGTAAATACATTAATAATGTTACAAACGATTTATATTTCAAATTAAACGCTGTTCTTTTAAACTTTCTTTTCATCTTTGAATCCTGAAAAATCAAATGTATCAGTTTCCACACAAATATTGTGCAGCACAACTGTTTTCAACATTGATAATAATCAGAAATATTTGTTGAGCAGCAAATCAGCATATTATTATGATTTCTGAAGATCATGTGACACTGAAGACTGCAGTAATGATGCTGAAAATACAGCTTTGATCACAGAAATAAATTACAGTTTAACACATATTCACATAGAAAACAGCTATTTGAAACTGTAATAATATTTCACCATTTTTAATGTATTTATGACCAAATAAATGCAGCCTTGCTAAAAAAAACATTCAAAAATTGTGTAAATAAGTAATGAAAAATGGTGATGTGATATTTGTCTTACTATTATTCACTTAATTATTTATCTATTTAATTATTTATTCACTTAATTTTTTTTTAAGAAAAAAAGCTAACCTACAACAATAGTTTCACGTCACACTAATGGTAAATAGCCTAATTTTAGGCCAAATATGGATGCAAAAACACAATAATATAGTAGAAACATTTATTATTTACAGCACAAAAACAGACAAAAATACACTTACATCTGGATATCTTTCTTTACAAAGTACATCTAAATAGAAAATAATATTCTTTACAATTATTTAATCTCTATGTACAACAGTCAGAGTGCATCTCAAGAGCTGTGTGTGTGTGTGTGTGTGTGTGTGTGTGTGTGTGTGTGTGTGTGTGTGTGTGTGTGTGTGTGACCCTGGAGCACAAAAGCAGTCATAAGTAACACAGGTATATTTGTAGCAATAGAGAACAATACATTGTATGAGTCAAAATTATAAATTTTTCTTTTATGCTAAAAATCATTAGGATATTAAGTAAAGATCATGTTCCATGAAGATATTTTGTGAATTTCCTACCATACATATATCAAAACTTAATTTTTGATTAGTAATATGCATTGCTAAGAACTTCATTTGAACAACTTTAAAGATGATTTTCTCAATATTTAGATTTTTGTATCTCAGCCAAATATTATCCTATCCTAACAAACCATACATCAATGGAAAACTTATTTATTCAGCTTTCAGATCATGTATAAATCTCAAGTTTTAAAAAAAAATCTCTTATGACTGATTTTGTGCTCCAGGGTCTGCATTAAATAGAAACCGATCTCCAGAGCGCAAACTATAGCGCACTGGATAGTTTTCCAAGTCTGCAGTGAAATGCCATTATTACAGCTTTAACTGGGGCTGCTGTTGATTTCGTTTGAGGGTGCCTAACTTCAGCATTTGTGGTGTTTCCATTTGCGCGCGGCGGCGGTGATGTGCAGGTCTTTCTTGAGCCACGGGAACAGACTGGACAGCTGGATGGAGCCGGTGGCGCGCATCGTTCCCGTGATGAGGTAGAGCTGCGCGCGGCCGGGGCGGACCAGCGTGTGCGCGCAGCGGAGGTTGATGAGCAGCCAGCGCTGCAGGAGGCTCACGGTGTCGTACGGGAGCAGCGGGCCGCGCTGGATCAGCTCCACCGGGCCTTCCACCGTCAGCTCCGGGTCCGCGGAGGGCAGGCGGCGCCGAGAGAGCTTGGCTTTGACGGCTGCGGGGAGAAAACACGGTGAGTTAACGTGTCCCAAAAGTCCCTAAACCACATCACAAGACTCTAACCTTCAACAAAAACTGTCAAATTGATATGTGTAGACAATAATAATCGCTTACCGAAGTCGTTGAGGCACAGCGCGTCCAGCACGGTTTTGAGAGACGGCGCTTCCTCCACAGACGGACAGCTCTGACACACAGGCTGAGGGAAATCTGTCCACACCAGAACATATATACCGTTAAATCAATACATTTACATTTGTGACCCTGGACCACAAAACCAGTCATAAGGGTCCATTTTGTGAAATTGAGATTTATGCATCATCTGAAAGCTGAATAAATAATCTTTCCATTGATGTATGGTTTGTTAGGATAGGACAATATTTGTCTGAGATGCAACTATTTGAAAATCTGTAATCTGAGGGAGCAAAAAAATCTAAATATTGATAAAATCACCTTTAAAGTATTATATTTTTTATGTGGAGAAAACCATTTCAAAATCACATTTTATTTGAGATATTTTAAATAATTTTAATGGTTTCTGTTATCGGTAGCTATCATTTTTGTGCTGAGAAAATTATTTGAAAAATACATTTTATATATATTTTTAAAATGTATCTATCTATCTATTTTTAAAATGTATCTACTTTATCTATCTATCTATCTATCTATCTATCTATCTATCTATGTAATATTAATATCAATCAAGATGTTTACAAATTTCCTGAAATTTAGTCAAAACTACTTTTTAAATGTCACTACATATTTTATGCAAACATTATTTTATGTGACATTTTTAGAACATTAATAATTTAATTAGTGCATAATATATGTGTGTACTGTGTATATTTATTATGTATATATAAATAAACACACATGAGTATATATTTTTAAATATTTACATGTATAGCTATACATTTATATATTTATATTCTTATATTTTATATTATACATAAATATATTTAATATATAAACATAACATATTTTCTTAAATATATACATGCATGTGTTTGTATTTATATATACATAATAAATATAACACATATATATATGTAAACAAAAACTTTTATATTGAATGCAATTAACGTTTGACAGCACTAAATTTAATACATTACAAATTAACTAATATCAATCAAGATGTTGGTTAAAAATTCACAGGAATTTCCTGCAATTTAGTCAAAAATATTCTTTCAATTTCTCAATTTATTTTTTTTATTACAAGCATTATTTTTCATGACATTTTAGTAAATTAATAGTTTTTATGTTCAAATAATTCCAGAAAAAAGCATTCGGTATCAGTATTTATCTATAATCATTTATCTATTATCTGTAAAATGATATAAAAAAATTTTTTTATATATTTTTATATTTTATAAATTATTATTATTATTATTTTGATTTAATTGTATCTGTCTGTCTAAGTGTGTGAATGTCACAGGGCCTCACCTTTAGAGAAGGCGCTGATGTGTTTGGGCAGCGGCGTCAGACACGTGTCGTCCTGCGCGGGGAATCGGTCACAGTCCAGGGCTTCGGGCCAGACGTGTCCGTGACAGGCCAATACAGGAGCGCAGCTCTCCCTCACAGCCACACACATGCTCCGACACGGCTGGATGAACCTGCGGACGCAAGCACGCCTGAGTTTAGAAAGAGTCCTCTGCACAATCTGACTTTGCTGCAGCCTAGAATTAAACTACTGGTTTCGTCTGGCCAGAGGAGAACGGCACACTATTTACACACTATATACACGTTTAATCCCAAGTTTTTCCCACTCACAAAAATATCCAAATGTCATTAGTAACCTTTTGAAATAATCAATAATTAATTGCATTTTTTTTGGAAAAGTGTGTGAAAAATTGTGTTTTATGGTCAGTGGGATAATGTGTATACTGAATTAACATATTTCTTCAGTCATAAAAATAGTTATATATCTTAGCCCAGCTGTTTTAAACAGTTTGATCACATTGTAGGGTTACTATTATGCATTAAAAAAAACTTATACAACACTAATAGTAACACTGAGATAAAAGACAAAAAAATGCAACCATCAATGTATTTCAAAACTGTTACTTTTTTGTAACATATACCGTCAAATTTTTATATTAGTGCTACCGGTATTACAACATCAATATTGTAACATTTGAACTTTTAATGTAGTGCAACATTTTAATGCAATCTTCACTAACAACTGCAAGGATTTGGAAAGTGACACTAAACAGTGTTGAGTACTGCAAGGTTAACCCTGCATGCTTTACATGTTTCAAAATGATTAACAGTTGAAAACATTAGAAATTTAGAAAAGTATTCAAATGTAATCAGTTACATTACTTTAATAAAGTAATTGAAATAGTTACACTATTTTAAATAGGGTAACTTTTAATCTGTAACCTATTACATTTCCAAAGTAACCATCCCAGCACTGCAAATAAATAACAGTGACTTGACAAAAAACACAATGAAATCTCCTCCAAACCCTCGTCTGAATCCTCAGCACGTACCTGTCCAGGCAGACGGGAGCGACGAGCGAGCAGATGAAGGCCCGGGCCTGTGGATGACAGCCGGTGTGAAGCAGCGTCCTCCAGTCGTCCGAGCGAGGAACCGCTTCCTCCAGACTGCTGTGGCCCAGCAGGTTAGGCAGACGCATCTCCGAGTACGGTACGTCCTGGCAGACGCTCATCTGTGGTGGGACGGGGATGCAGCGTGTGGTCTGGCCCAGGTCGAAGGCCCCGGCGCGGGCCACCAGAGCGACGAGGAGCAGAATGCAGAACGGATGCATGATCCTGACGGAGGTGTGGAGGTGAGTGATGCAGGAGCTGAGCCGGCTCAGGCTTTATATAGAGGCGGGTAGATGTTATCAACGACACATCAGAGGGACGCAGACAGGGTGACGAGCAGGAGATAACGGGCCCAGACGGGGGGAGCGAGGGGGGACATTAAATAAACTATCAAAGAGATCCACACACACATACACTTAAGCTGCTGACGGCCACAAATCCATCCGACTTCATTTCACAGGACCGTTTTAGCTGCATTTATACATTCGGATCACTTCACATGATAAAGCTGAACAGTAAACAAGTCAAGATGTTGGTTGAAATTTCTTCAAAAACATATTTGTGCAAACATTGTTTTTGTGGCATTTTTGGTGCATGATTCATTTATACATTCAGAGCATTTTAGATGATAAAACTAGAAAGTAAATAGTAAAATCACTCAAGATGTTGATTGAAATCTTCTGCAATTTCATGCAATTTCATCAAAAACACTCTGAAGTATTTATGCAAACATTGTTTTTGTGGCATTTTTGGTGCATGATTAATTTATACATTCAGATCATTTTAGATGATAAAACTGAACTGTAAATAGTAATATCAGTCAAGATGTTGGTTGAAATCTGCTGCAATTTCTTGCAACTTGGTCAAAACCACTGCCTAAAGTTTTGTGCATTTATTATTTTTATGATATGTTTGTGCATTATGCATCATACTCTTTAAAATATTTGTGCAAACAGTTTTTGTGACATTTTTAATGCATGATTCATTTCAGATCATTTTAGTTGAAATCTGCTGCAATTTCCTGCAGTTTAGTCAAAACCACTGCCTAAAATATTTATACATTTTGTAACATTTTAGTGCATCATATGTTTAGGTCATTTATAATAAAACCGAATTATAAATAATAATATTAGTCAATATGTTGGTTGAAATGTGCTGCAACTTCTTCCAAAACACTCTCTAAAATATTTGTGTAAACCGTTTTTATGACATTTTTGGGGCATGATTAAATCATACATTCAGATAATTTTAGATGATAAAACTGAATCTTAAATAATAACAAAATATTTGTGCAAGCATACTTTTTATGACAATTTTAGTACATGATTCATTTATGTTCAAATTATAATATCAGTTAATATATTGGTTGAAATTTGCTGTAGTTTCCTGCAATTTAGTCCAAAATATTTGTGCAATCATAATTTTTGTGTCACATTTTAGTGCATGATTTATACATTGATCAGTTCAGATGACAAAACTGATTAATAATGATAATATCAGTTAAAATGTTGAAATTTGCTTCAGTGTCCTGACATTTAGTCAGAAATACTCTCTAAATTTAATGTATTTTTGAATAAAATATTTGTGCAATCTTAATTTTTGTGACATTTCAAATTTTGTGACATGATTCATTTATATGTTTGAATCATTTCTAATAAAACTGAATGAGTTATAATAATGACAATAATCAACATGTTGGCTGAAGTCTGTTACATTTATAGTACATGATTTGTTTATACTTTCGGATCATTTCATATGATAAAACTGAACAATAAATAATTATAATATCAGTTAAAATGTTCATTTAAATCTGCTGCGATTTTCTGCAATTTAGTTAAAAGTACTCTCTAAATTTCATCACACAATTTTTTCAAATAAAATATTTGTGCAATCATAATTGTGACATTTTAGTGCTTTATATATGTTTAGAACATTTATAATTAAAACTGAATGATGAATAATAATATCAATCAAGATGTTGGCTGAATTCTACTGCAATTTCATTTTTAAGTCAAAAACAGTCAGCAAACATAATTTTTAGTACATAAATATACTCAAATAATTTCATAATAATGCAACACCAAATAAAACCCCATTTGCAGTTTGTATGCAAAGGATTTGCACCAATAATTTGCCAATAATTGACATCTTTTCATGAGGTATTTGTTTTCTGACTCTTCCAGTGTTTATGTCTGTCATGTTTTGGCTTCTGTTATCAGTACTTTCATGTGGGAAAATGATTTTTTTGGTTTTAATGCATCGATTTTATGTTTTATTCTTTTATTCTCTCAGTGTCAGTGTTTGATAATGATGTTGTTCCACCTGACATCTGATGCAGAAATGTATTTTCCTTCAATTTCCAGCACAGAGAGTGTTAAACGCAGCATGATGGCTGATTATGTCCACATGCACGGATGATTTTTGTTGGTAATGAAACTGTCCGCTCATCTGGATTGCTTGCATGGAGGTTTTTGTGAGCTGAACGTCTGGTCTGTGTGGAGACCGCCGGGCAGACAGGCGTCTCTGACAGCTCCTCTGTCTCCAGCATGTCAATTTGAGCTTCCTCTGCCAGCGAGAGCGTCGCGAGCAGCCTGTCTGCAGTCTACCTGTCCTGCGGCCCACCTTTGATCTGACTGCATTCGTATTCAAATCCTCCAGCGTGTGCTGCAGATGGAACAGGGCTTTGTCCCTCTAATGTCTCAGACGCTCTTAACGCAGCGTGCTTCACTGGATTATCTCACATTAGTGCTCCTGACATTTGCATTTACAGCCCTTCACTTCTGCAGTCTGACTCTCGCGACAAACCCAAGTCCTGTCTGTTGCTTCCGCTCGGTCAGGTTTGCTATTCTGAGGCTTTTTCACGTTCACATGCATTTCCTGTGATGCATTCCTTCAAGTATAATACACAGCATGCTT
>CM041815.1:28587059-28609559 GCA_023376895.1 Aspiorhynchus laticeps | reverse complement strand
CCAATATGATTTAACATCCCACCAATAGAATCCATCACATACCAGTAGACACCATTATAGCTTCCATTAAAACCAGTACAATTCCCATCATAACCATTAAATCATTAGATTTTTGGGTTGTTTTCAGCAGGATCCTCCCAAAGGTTCCCACAATGTAGGTGATTTCAGCTTTAATTCAATATATATATATTTTAAATAAAGTTAATGATACCATAAAGCATTAACATGTTTGTTGTTTTTTTCTACAATACCATCGTAGTCTCATACTTGGACTGAATTGATGTAAATACATAAAAATCTATCTTCAAAAAAGTATATTTTTATCTATACTGAGGAATATCTAAAACTCAAACAACTCTTGGCTAGTACTAAACTGTACCGTGGTAATATCACGTTTCTGGGCATGTTATCAATGCACTGTTACTTATATTTATACATACTTGTATCAATAAAAATACTATAGTATTACCTCGTGACCTTTTTAGACGTCCCTTATTTTTTTGTAAAGGTAGGTTAGAAAGACTTTGCCCCTTAAACAAACTTTACTTATTTTTTTTGCAATATTGATAATAATACAGTAGTCTGCATTTGAAGTGGATCAAAAAAGTTGATCAAAGTTGTCCAAAGACAAGAATACATTTTGTTTTTAGAGTTTAGGACAACTTTGATGAAAGGTTTTGATTCACTTCAAATGTTGACTATAGTGTAGTAGTAATAATAATAATAATAATAATAATAATAATAATAAACACCTTGTTAACTTCATTTCTGTTTCAGTTTTGTTCAGATTTTGTTCATAAAGACACACACACACACACACACACACATATGAAACTTTGCCTAAAAACAAATTTAACTTAATTTTGGAATAATGATAATGATACTACTACTACTACTACTACTACTACTACTAATAATAATAATAATAATAATAGTAATAATAATACCTTGTTAACTTCATTTCTGATTCAGTTTTGTTCGATTCTAAAAAACAAACAAACAATGTTCTCTCCAAAGTGTGGCTAGTTTTCACACTCGAGCACGCCCACACGCCCACACGCCCGTGCGCATGCGCAGTCTCCGCCTGCAGCTCGGTCCGTAGCGGCTGCTGCTGCTGTTTCTGTCCGCCGCACCGAGAATCTCCGTGTTTTTCCGCTGCGTTCTCGGCCGCCGCCGTTTATGCGTCCGAACCCGAGCGCCGGGCCCGTGCTGTTCGGTCCGTACTCCCGGTAAAAGGCTCGTCTGACCTCGGTTCCGGGCGTTATGCGCTCAAATGAGGCCTACATGCTGAAGCTGTCCTCCTCCTCCTCTTCCTCCTGCTCCTCCTCCTCCTCTCATGCATGAATCTCACCGTGATGGCTGATGATCAACAACAGCCCGGTGTTCCCGGAGCGTCCCTGCAGAGCCCCGAGGCGACGGCGCTGCAGTACAACAAGATCAAGAATTCAATTTGGTAAGAGATCCGATCTGGGTCCGATCTCAAAAACACTCATCTCTGCCCTCAGAGAGAGAGACGGAGCACCTTGCGTACATATAACGCTTTGCGCTTGAAACAGGGTGTCTGATTTCATTGCATGCGATGTTTGATTGTTTACATAGGATGTCTGATGTTAAATGGACAGCAGGCCTGTATTTCAGTGCATGGGTTGTGTATGATTTTGTTGCATGGCATATCAGGCTCCAGTGCATGTGATTATGGCTGGTTTATAATTGCATTAGATTGTCTGATTACAATGCTTGGATCTGATGTCGGATTTTATTGCATGGATTTTCTAATGTTACTGCATGGGGATGTCTGATTTCATTGCATGGAACATCTGATTTCAAATGCAAGTGATACATGATGTCATTGCATGCGACTGTTTCAAAGTCTGTTTCTATTTCCATTGCATTTGGATGCCTGAATATATTGCATGGGATGTCTGATTTCAAATAATAACTGGTTTCAGTGCATGGGGATGTCTGATTTCTTTGCATGATTGTTTACATAGGATGTCTGATGTCAAATGGACAGCAGGCCTGTATTTTAGTGCACAGGGATGTCTGATTTCATTCCAGTGATTGTATGATTTCATTGCATGCAATTATGGCTAGTTTATAAATGCAAGATTGTCTGATTACAATGCTTGGATCTGATGTCGGATTTTATTGCATGGATTTTCTAATGTCACTGCATGGGATGTCTGATTGCAAATGCAAATGATACATGATGTCATTGCATGTGACTCTTTCAAAGTCTGTTTATATTTCCATTGCATATGGATGCCTGAAATTATTGCATGGATTTTATTGCATGGGATGTTTGATTTCAATTAATATCTGGTTTCAATTCATGGGGATGTCTGATTTCATTCCAGGGATTGTTATTTCGTTGCATGGCATATCTAGTTTTAAGTGCATGTGATAATATCTGGTTTATGACTCCATTAGATTGTCTAATTTTATTGCTTGTATACGATGTCTGGTTTTATTTATGGATTTTCTAATGTCACTGGGCTTATGTCTGATTTCTAATTTCATTTGGATGTCTGATTTTGATTTCATTTGGATGTCTAATTTCATTTCTTGCATATGATGTCTGATTTTCTAGCATGGATTTTTATTTTTGTCACTGCATGGGATGTAATTGCAGAGGATGTCTGATTTCATTCGATGGTGCATTTAATGTATGATTTCAATGCATGTGATTATGCCTGATATTTAATTTTTTATTGCATTTGAATGTCTGATTTCAGTTGCAATGGATGCGTGACTTCATTGCATTAGGGGTGATGTCTGATTTGATCTCCTGGATTTTCTGATGTCATTGAACAATATGAATTTAAAATATGATATGCCATGCAATGACATCAGAAAATCAATGAGATAAAATCAGACATCATCTCCATGCATTAAAATCATACATCCAAATGCAATAAAATCAGACATCCCATGCAGTGACATCAGAATATCCTAGCAATTAAAACAGACGTCCTAATGCAATTAGAAATCAGACTTGATCATATAAGATCAGCCATAAGATTATACCATGCAAAGGCATCAGACATCCTACATGCAATGACATCAGAAAACCAATGAGACAAAATCAGACAACGTCCCCATGCAATAAAATCAGGCATCATATCCAAGCAATGAAATTAATCAGACATACTTGTATTATTTGCATTTTAAATCAGATATGCCATGCATTGACAATTAATATCTGATTTGAGTGCACATGATTATCACATGATTGAGTGTCTGATTTCTAATTGCATTTTGCGATGTCTGTTATAATTGCTTTGATATGAGGTTTACATTTATGCATTTAGCAGACGCTTTTATCCAAAGCGACTTACAGTGCATTCAGGCTGTACATTTTTTATCAGTATGTGTGTTCCCTGGGAATTGAACCCACAACCTTTTGCGCTGCTAACGCAATGCTCTATCACTGGTGGCTCAGTGGTATGATATCTGATTTATTGCATTTATTGTCATTGCATGCCATATCTTTTTTTCAAATGCAAGAAATAACTGATCTCAGATGTGGCTATGTCAAAGTCTGTTTCTAATTTGATTGCATTTTTGGATGTCTGATTTTAGGTGAAATGGATATATGATTTTTTTGCTTGAATTGTATGGTTTCAGATGCACAGGGATGATGTCTAATTGCCTTGCATTAATTTTTTATTTAAGTTAAATGTGACATCTAGGGATGGGTATCGTTAAGGTTTTAACGGTATTACTACTCTTATCGATACTGCTTATCGGTCCGGTACTTTAACGGTATTCTTATCGGTACTGTTATACTATATATATATATATATATATATATATATATATATATATATATATATATATATATATATATATATATATATATATATATATATATATATATATAGATATAGATATATATATATATATATATATATATATATATAATAACAAATTAGGAGCTGAATTAACATTACTTTATATTCTGAAATGTAAAATAAATATTTAATTAAATTAATACAAAACATCAATTTGTAAATGCACCAGTGTGCAGCATTTTTAGTGTTTTATATACATAAGATACAGTAAGAATATTAACAAAGAAACAAAGTAAAAACAAACTGACAAATACAATAAAACAAATATACAAATTAAATGAAATAAACAGTGCTTTAATTTTTCCATGAAGGTCTACTAACATTACTGTTCAGGCAAGTAATAGCCTACAAAAGAAATCTAAAAGTAATCAAATGTAAATGCACACTGCATAGTTTTCACTGTATGTATTGATCGATTAATGCTTATTAAAACTATAACGTTATTCAGATTAAGAGCTGTGAGTGATTTTCTCTTTGCATTTTGTTCTTTGATTAACATTGAAGCGCCAGTCTGTCACTTTAAGGCAATATATTGACACACATCGGATTTTCTCCGAACAGTTCTGGTCCACTTAAGACAAACTGTTTAAGTGAATACTCTCGTAGCTGGCCATTGTGACATATTTTTGTGTGTATTTGATCGTTTGGAAAGCTCAAAGTGTAATCTGCCTGTCCGTTTTGGAGCGCTGCAGGCACGCACACACACACACACACATTTCAGCCTGAGCAGCGTCTTGTGCGGATTGTGCTTTCAACGTTTTATTATCAAACATGTCCCGCAATTTAGCAACAGTAAAGATGGCATTTTACAACAATCGAGCTGATTCAGCCTTTAAGTTTTGGTTAGGAACGAATGCTGTAAATGGATGGAAGTTGTGCTAGAAGAAACGCGGCTATAATCCTAGAAGCCAAAATCAAAAATAAATCGTAGCTTAATATAACAGCCACAGCATAAAGTGCATATGTTTTAATAGTTAGTTCTCTATTCTATCATAATTAAACAGGGCTTTCATGTTGCGCGTGCTGAAGCTTCTCCACGTGAGCGCGATCTTGCTTCTGAATTACGAATAGCAAAAATGCATCATAGATAAAAAATTATTGCATATAAAACAGCTGGCAACTCTGGTGAGATAGAATTTGCAAGATAATGTGTATATGTAGCAACAATAAATGTGTGTTTTCATAATTTCAGTACCGACAGCAGTCAGAGTTTATCGATACTCCGGTCTTTCATAATTTAGCCCCGAGATCGATTAAATACCGAGTTTCGGTACCCATCCCTAGTGACATCTGAAGTCTACTTACACCTCATTTCCTATAAAAATCAGACATGAAAATGATTTTAGATGATTTACATGACCTTAATGTCCATAAAAGCTTAATTTCTCCAGAAACAACAAACCTGTTAGTTGAATAGACAAGTAGAAACGCACCTGCCCTGACTCGACCTTTGACACAGTCATTAAGAATTAAAGAAGAGCCGGTGCTTTTTCTACGAATTCTTTTATCTTAAACAAGCGCAACCACCTCCAAGAAATGCTCTGCCTGTTATCAGGAACTCAGCAGCATGTCTTTGAAGCACAACTGCTCTAATAATCTGTTTCTCTTGTTTTACAGCAAATCTGTACAATCAAAAGTGGAGAGTATATTGGTAAGTCTCTCGTGTTATTAATTCTGAACGTTTAGGCAATGTGCTTTCAGATTGTGTATATCCAGACAGATAAATTGGACTCGGAGTCTAAATTTAGATTCTGCATGAGCGATGTTCAGAGTTGTTGTTTAATATGCAAATGCATTCTATATTAATGCAGCAAGTTGCAACGTTGCTTGACAAGTGTAAACTGTAATAAACTATAATCCTATTTATAAATTTAACTATTTATGAATATTTAAATTTTATTGCTATTGCCACTGTTTATAAAATTAATTAGCATTTTTAGAGATAATATTTGGTAAATATTGCATTAGAAAGGTTACATATTATAAATTAATGTCCTTTTGTAAAAAGACTTTTCATGGGAATAATTTAGATTTTCTATCAAATATCAAATGAAAAACGCATATCTAATTGCCATAGGTTTATATTTTGATATAAGAAAATACTGTTAAATTATTGGATATTGTTTTCTCAATTTTTCCTAAAATTTTCATTATTTTTTAAAAAGTTTCTACTACTGAATTTTCCATGAAAATAGCTTTTTCTGGAGACATGGTGTTAAATAATACAATTTTAAAAATGAGCATCTTGTTCAGTCATCACACTGAAAATAGAAGGTCAAGCCGAGCACATTGCATCATGGGATACAGTATTGTGCATCAAGTGCTCTAGTTGTATAATGCACACTTAGGCATGTGTAGATCATAGGAGTGTTATGTGCATACAGACAATTAGCACAGTATGCATGCTGCAGTGATAGTATGAGTATTGTGATAGTACCTTATTAAAAACATTAAACAAGACATTTAACAATGCAGATTCAACGTTCAGTTTTTAGATGTACAAGCATTGCATTTACACAAATGTGTTTATGAATTGTTTTGCATCTGTGAATGTGAATGAGGTCATTAGTTTGTGTCATATTTAGTGAATGTCTTCATTTTGAGACACTTCTGATCGTGTAAAGGATATGTTAGTGATATTCATTACTGTCTGACGGTGTGATTTATTTTTAGTTCCAGCACTCATGTGTGTGTGTGTCATCTGAAGGCCGCTCACTTTTATCAAAACAGTGCTTTCTGCAGCAGTTGTATCCTAGAGTTACCCACAGTTATCTGTCAACAGTGAGTGTGTCAGTGTCCTGCTATGTCTGTATAGTCATTTATTATGATATAATTGATATTATATAGTTATCATAGTTCGTCCTTAGCATGTTTGTAGGATTCACACCAATTTTTACTTCAAAATTGCTAGTAACTTTCATAAATAATTATGGATAAGCTGCAAGTAACACTGCATTAAATGTGAAATTTCAATTTAGAAAGACTGAAATAGTATTTCCTTGTCAAATGTACTTCACTAATCTTTGTTTTATTTACAACTTTGTGAAATCATTTTTACTGTGTATCTGAATGTTAATGCAAATTCTTTAATATTAACATGTTTTCAACAAAGTACTGACATGTTATTAACATTTAAAAGTGCTAACATGTTTTCAACAAAGCGTTAACATGTTTTTTACGAGTTTGAAATACTAGCATTTTTTTATATTTTTAAGTACTAACATGTTTTTTTACATTTTAAACAAAGTACTGACATGTATTTAACATTTTAAAGTACTAACTTTTTTAACATTTGAAAGGACTAACATATTTTCAATGAAGTACTGACATGTTTTACCATTTTAAAATACTAACATGTTTTTAACAATTTTAAAATACTGAGATTTTTTGCTTTTTAAACAAAGTACTAACATGTTTTTTTTGTTGACATTTGAAAGTACTAACATATTTTTAACATTTGAAAGTACTAACATATTCCCACCAAAGTACTAACATTTTTTTAAACATTTTAAAATACTAAAATGTTTTTTGTTTCTTTGTTTTTTTACATTGTACATGAAGTTCTAATGTTTTTTAACGTCTTAACAGTTATAACATTTTTTTTGTACATGTAGTTTTGGACATACTGGATGATACAGTGCCCTCCACTAATATTGGCACCCTTGATAAATATGAGCAAAGGCAGCTGTGAAAATAAATCGGCATTGTTTATCCTTTTGATCTTTCCCTCAAACAATTTACAAAATTCTAACCTATCATTGAAGTAAAACAATTGAAAGTGGGGAGAAAATCTCATGATGAAATAAATGTTTTTCTCCAATGGATGTTGGCCACAATTATTGGCACCCCTAGAAATTCTTGTGAGTAAAATATCTCTGAAGTATATTGCATTCATATTTAATTTTTTCAGCACACCAGGGTGACTAGGAACATGAAACTGTCCAGCCATGACTTCCTGTTCCACAGGATTATAAATATGAGGAACACAAAGACCAAATTCCCTTAATCATCCATCACAATGAGAAAAAACAAAGAATATATTTCTGATGTGCAGCAAAAGATAATTGAGCTTCACAAATTAGTGAAGTGGCTTTAAGAAAAGAACTAGAGCAGTGAAAAATCCCATTTCCACCATCAGGGCAATAATTAAGAATTTCCAATCAACAGAAAATGTTACGAAACTGCCTGGAAGAGGACGTGTGTCTATATCGTCCTAATGCACGGTGAGGAGGAGAGTTTGAGTGGCTAAAGACTCTCCAAGGATCACAGCTGGAGAATTGCAGAATATAGTTGAGTCTCGGGGTCAGAAAACATTAGAAAAAAATTGTCAAACAGTCCCTACATCACCACATGTTGTTTGGGAGGGTTTCAAGAAAAATTCTCCTAGCTCATACAAAAACAAACTCCAGCATATTCAGTTATCAGACACGACTGTAACTTCAAATGGGACTGGCTTCTATGGTCAGATGAAACTAAACAATGAGCTTTTTAGCAGCAAACACTCAAGATGGGTTTGGTGCACACAGGGATAAAAAAGTACCCCATGTGTACAATGAAATATACTGCTGTATTTTTTATGTTGTGGGCCTATTTTTCTGCTGGAGGTCCTGAACATCTTGTTTAGACACATGGCATCATGGATTCTATTAAATACCAACATATAAAAAATCAATAAGTGACTGACCCTGTTAGAAATTTTATAATGGGCCATGTTTGGATCTTCCAACCGGACAATAATCCAAACACAAACCTCAAAAACAACACAAAAATGGGTCACTGAGCACAAAACCAAGCTTCTGCTATGGCCATTCCAGTCCTCTGACCTGAACCCTGTAGAAAATGAGTGAGGTGAACTGAAGAGAAGAAGCTGTGAATCTGAAGGATCTGGAGAGATTCTGTATGAAGGAATGGTCTCTGATCTGTTATCAGGTGTTCTCCAAACTCTTCAGGCATTATAGGAGAAAACTCAGAGCTGTTACCCTGGGAAAAGGACATTGCAATAATTGAGTGCCAATAATTGTGGGCAACATGAACTAGAGAAAGTATTTCTTACACAATGAGTTTTCCCCCCATTTTCAATTGTTTTACTTCAATGGTAGGTTGGAATTTTGTGAATTTTTGGAATGAAAGATAAAAAGGATAAACAATGCAGATATATTTTCACAGCCGCCTTTGCTCATATTTATCAAGGGTGCCAATATTAGTGGAGGGCACTTGTATATCTAAACAAATACTCTTGACTATATTTAATATGTATGACATTATTTTTGCATTAAAAGTGTTTTCTAAAAACAGTTGTTGTAGACAAGTAGATTGAATATTTAAAGCAAAAACACCAAAAAAGCACCAGTGTAACAATATGTTGTAATTTTATAAATAGCATTATGTAAAATACATTTTTGCTATGTTTTTTTTTTTGGATTAATCCCTTAAACTACAAGGACAAACTCAGCAAGATTATTTTATTAACTTGTATATTTGTAATATTCATAAATATTTGCTACATCTCCTAGCCCACTTGTACTGTGGTAATTCTGTGAATTACCTTGAATGATCATATAAATGTCATGGTATTTGTGTATGGTAATCACTACCACAGTATATATTCAAGTACCATGTTATTACCGTGTTAGCTTTCCTGTAGCTCAAATAGTAGATCATGGTGCTAGCAACGCCAAGATCATGGGTTCGATTCCCAGGGAAAGCAAGAGCTGATAAAAATGTAAAACTGTAACTTGAATGCAATGTAAGTCGCTTTGGATAAAAGCGTCTGCTAAAGGCATAAATGTAAATGTATTAGCATAAACTTTACCATGGCAACACCACAGTATTGTTTGTAAGATTGTTCAAGATTGTTCATTCTCAAAATAGTTGAGCAAAATTCATGTAACTTAGCTTCTTGTGAGGCTTTAAATGAAAGAGTCATGTTGTCTTAGTTTTGCAGATGATTATTTTTTGTTGAGAATTTTTGTTGTCAGAGGCCTTTTTAGTTTGATGTGAAGTGGCATCTCAGTAAAGTTAGACAAAAAAAAAAAAAATATATATATATATATATATTTTTTTTTTATTGAATATTAATGGAGCAACACAATATCACAATTATATATTTATAAGCACAAGGGTTTAGGAAAGTACTATAGTGGTTTCTGTCTATTATTTAGTGTTTAAAATGAAAAATAAAGTTATTGTAGGAAAAAAGTGTGTGGTTTATCAGATGTAAATGATCCTAATAGAGACAATTGAGTTGTGATGCTTGTATGCAAAAAAAGGGAATGGAATTTAATAGATTGGAATTGACTAGAATGGAATGGAGGGGAATTGTATAGATTGGAATGGATTTGAATAGAATGGAATGGAATTGAATAGAGTGAAATGGAGTAGATTGAATGCAATTGTATAAGATTGGAATTAAATAGATTGAAATAGAATAGATTTGAATAGACTGGAATGGAATTAAATTATATAGATTGGAATTGAATAGAATGGATTGGAATAGAATAGAATTGAGTGGGATTGTATGGAATGGATTTGAATAGATTGGAATAGAATACAATGAAGTAGAACTGTATAGATTGGAATGGAATTTAATGCAATTATATAGATTGAAATGGAATGCAGTTCTATAGATTGAAATTGAATAGATTGGGAATGGAATAGATTTGAATAGACTGGAATGGAATGAAATTATATAGATTGGAATTGAATAGAATGGATTGGAATAGAATAGAATTGAGTGGGATTGTATATAATGGAATGGATTTGAATAGATTGGAATAGAATACAATGAAGTAGAACTGTATAGATTGGAATGGAATTTAATGCAATTACATAGATTGAAATGGAATGCAGTTCTATAGATTGAAATTGAATAGATTGGAATAGAATGGAATGGAGTGGAATTTAATAGATTGGAGTGGAATTGTATGGAATGTTTATTGGTTTGATATAAATTGTTGTAGCTACACCTATACAGTACATTCACAGCTACTCATCAGTGAGCTAATGAAAAAATATGCAAATAAACAGTAAGTAAAGTACTGAGCTACTCAAACTGTGAATGTATTTATTTTATTTTTTATTTATTTTTTACCATGGTTAAAGAGTGTTTGTTTGGGACAACATGATGCAGAGCAGCATATTACTTTTATAAAATGCCTGGAACAGCAATATGATAAAAGACACCAATGTTCACCTAGTAGTTTAATCATAATCAAAATAACTCTTTCACCAGTTAATTGGTACGACTAGCTGTTTGTAAAAGCAGCATACAATCAATCTTCAAACGCAACTCGTCCAAACCGAATTTAGAGTTGCATTATAAATATGGAACAAAATACAGTTTTGTGTGGTAGAATACAATGTACAATATAGCCACAGTCAAAAAGAGCATTTTGTGTTTTGTTGCTCAGTGATTGGCCAGTAACACCTGTTGCTGCTGTACAGCCAATCAGACGCAAGATATCTATACATCATATTGCATTAGAATGATGCTTATCAATAATCAGTGTTTAGTAACATAATAAAGCCTTTAAAGAGTCACACTGAATAAGAATAAGGCTGGATGGAAGGATTTATGACGGCTACCTGGTACATTTAGGAAATAACAGTGAATTGTCTTTTATTTTTTTATTTACTCTCATTGACTGTCAAGCCTCACCCCATTCATGAGCGCCGGTTTCTCCTAGCAACAAAGAGGAGAATAGAATAGGACGAGGTGAGAGGAATAGATTCTCACCAGCCAATTAAATGTGAGGTGGGCGGAGCCTGTGCTGAAACGACGTGTTGCCAGTGTGTCAGCATTGACAGCATGTTTACTGTCAGGGTTTACATGGCAACCGGCTAAGAGCAGGGCAGGATTGCAGGTTTGCTGCTGGTCATATGCGCAGACACACTCCGGTCGACTCGAGGAGCTCTGGCTATCCCCGTACAATACGACAACCTTGCGGAAATAAATGCAGGAGAAGACGGTGACGTCATGGGCCACAGAGTCTTGCAGGGGCCAAAAATCAAAGCCTTTACGTGAATTTTAGTGTGTGATTAATGGTGTGGGAATTTGATATTGTGCATGATAATGCATGATTTTTTTGGAGAAAAGTTACTAAAACAAGCAAAATTGCATTTCTGCTGCAGTGGAATTTCCATCACAACCAAGTATATAAACTTTTATTGGGAAGAACTAAAATCACGATCATGATTAAAATATGATTAATCTTGCAGCCCTTGCAAAAATTCTGAGTTCTTTCCTAAAATGCTTGAGGTGTCATTAAATCATAAAAATAATAATAATAATAATACAAAAATATTGTATGCAAATTTTGCATACAAATACTGATTTTTTTTATTTATTACAATTAATACCTTTACATGAATGTTGTACATGCTGGGTTTTTGTTTTTTATTATAAGAATAATGTCAAACTTGCCTGAAATTAGTGTGACTGTATCTGATCAATGAAGCAATGTTGTAACTTGATGCATTACTATAAATTTAATGATTTAAACAAGGTGCCGACTTGCTAAAACAAGAAAAATATATATATATAATTCCCCCATCAAAATAAACTTTTATTGGAAAAACTAGGCTATTGTTCTCAATAATATGGTGTGGCTGTAATTTTTTGGGAAAAAATGCATGTAGGTTAGTCATAAAATTTCACAGAGATTTTAACACTTTAATTACATAAAACACCTGCACATGACTTAATATGCTGTGATTTTAAAAATAATGTTAAACTCATGTGAAATGCCCTTGTCTCATAATTCTTGCGTTGTTCATTCACACAGCAAGATGTTGAGAAATTTACAGATATCGAAAAGCTCTACCTCTACCTTAAGTTGCCTTCTAGTCCCAGTGGTGGCAATGACAAAAGGTACATATAATTTTTTATCTACATTATTCCTTTCCATATTCCCCTCCTCCCCTTTTATGATTTCAACACCTCATGAACCATTTGTGATTTTTGTGCTTTGCAATATCAAATGCACTCATATGTGTGACAATTATGATTCATTCATGTTTACATTCAGTGAAATATGCATTTATGAAACAAAATCAAAGCATATGCAAGTATAATTTGTTTTGTAATATTGTCTAATTTTGCATTTGTTGTCAGCTTCACATTGATTCATGATTAATTTAAGATAATCATTTCACCATTAAAATAGATTTTGTGTAAATTATGACATTGCAATACCAAGCTTCCTGTGTTTTATCATTTGTTTCCCCTTATCTGTCCATCACGTCAACCCCTCTTTCCCAACATGATGTCCAATAGATCTGAAAATCAGAGGGGCTCTGCAAGTCCTGCGATATGGTACTACAACTTTAACTATATTAAAGGGAAAAGAATTTTGAAGTAATATGTAACATGATATATTATACAGGACCAACAGACGTACACACAGCTTTCTGGTGCTACACCATCACTGTTTCAAGTCTTTCTTTTCCTCTGTTTTCCCAATAGCGACCAGAACTCCATGTCGTCCAGCCGGACTCAACAGATGTACGCGTTCAACTGGATCCGAAATCACTTGGAAGAGCACCCGGAAACCTCACTGCCAAAACAAGAGGTGTACGACGAATACAAGTGAGTGATTTAACGCTGCAGTAATGGGCAGAGGTTGTGTTTGCTTATACTCATCATTTTCTCATGCTGTGTTTCAGGAGTTATTGCGACAATCTGGGCTACCATCCTTTAAGCGCAGCTGATTTCGGAAAGATCATGAAAAACGTTTTTCCGAACATGAAGGCACGCCGTTTGGGCATGAGGGGGAAATCAAAATATCCTTGATATCAAAAAATCTGATATGTTTTGAATATTGTAGATTGCAACATTCAATACACCTAATGCATGACAACATTTGCTTTTGAAACATTTTGTATGCATTGAGAATTGTTGTGAACCTTTACAATGCATTACATACTGCTACAGTGGGCTGAGAAAAAAAGCATTTGTGCACATGCCGTCACTCCCTAACCTGGACTTGCACAAATCAGGAGATGGGGTCAGTATACTGCTCCTGTCAAATCCAAAACAAGAGATTCATATCAATTTGTTTTAAATGCCCTAATTACAACAACATTATATGCAGGTTTGATAAGCAAATCCCCTCTTATCCCTCCTCATCTTTAGTGTGAATTGTTGGAGTCAACTGGACAGTCTCCTAGTGCCGAGGATGAGATGCGTTCGGCAGCTTGCGGTCTGGTCTGCGAATGGGCTCAGAAGGTTTTGAGTCGCCAGTTTGACAGTGTGGAGGAACTGGCACGCTTTCTTCTAAACAGTCATTATATAGGCACTAAGTCCATGGCAGCTCTTACTGTTATGACTGGAACCCCAACAGGCAAGAAACAAAAATGACCTTGCATACAAATCTAGATGATGGATGAAAATGGATGAAAATGTTGGTTGTAGCAGCTACTGGTTTACTTGTGTGGCATTCAAACTATGTTCATTTCTTGTTTCTAACTTGAATCTCTTTGATAAAAAACAGGTATGAAAACCCCTACGCCTGCCTCTGCCTTTGTTCCAACTGGTGAAGTAAACTCATTCCAGCCCCAAGTGAAGACCCTCCCTTCGCCTTCGGTAGATGCCAAACAGCAGCTTCAGCGGAAGATCCAGAAGAAACAGCAGGAGCAGAAGCTCACCTCTCCTTTGCCCACTGATGCCCAGGCCAGAAGGGCAGAGGCGGGCATACCTGGCCCTGGATCCAGCCTGACCTCTGGAAGTCCTGCACTACTGTCCCCTCAACAAACCATAGGCATTGTGGTCACTGCTGTTCCAAGTCCTATCACAGTAAGGAAATTTTGGTTGATAGCAGGGTATGGAGGATTTGACATTGCTCAATGGACAAGTGATTTAGAGTGTGCCTTTTGTTTGCAGGTTCAGAGAAACAGGCAACTAATGACCTCTCCAAGTCCTGTTGGGGCAGCAGAGGGAAAAGTTGTACCTGTTAACTTCCAGGTTGTGACACAACCTGTTAAGCAGTCTCCAAAAACACCCCAAAATATCCCTGCCAGCCCAGTCGGTGACAGGTTGGCTAGACACCGATATGCTCAGATTTTACCTAAACCATCTGTCACAAGCGCCATTGCCCTTCGCTCTCCCCCAACGCTCCTCATCACCAACAGTCCCATCAAGACGGTGATGCCCACACCCCACGTTAGCTCTGTAAATGTGGTCAAGATGACTGCAATTTCATTAGCGCCCAACAGTAGCAGTAGTAGTAGTACTCCTACCCCGTTGCGACCTGCTTCAGCGGGTGTCAGTAGCACAGCTTCCCTGGAAGAATCTAGCCAAACCCATAAAGGTCAGAATGGGGCATCTGTCATGTCTCTTCAATCATCTGGGAAAGCTGGACGTCCCTCCACGACCCTAACCCCATCAGCGTCCACTGTTACCAATGAGTTAAAAGTGACATTTGAAGCTATGAATGACAGTAACTCAGCTAATGCTGTTGATAAACAAAGCACTGCATTAGGGGCAAGTACAGGACTAAAGAATGAAAGAGCCACTAAATTCAGGGCTTCCAGTGAACCCTCTCTTCTTATTAAGGCGTCCCCTGTGCCTGAGAGAGTGCCAAGGGCCAAGAGTGACTCTACAACCCCTTCAAGTACAATCATGGGGGCTCTTGCCCCAAGCAGCAATAACAACAACGATCAACCAGAAAGTACTTTGTATTTAACTGTTACTAGCCAGAATGTAGATGCCGAATTGTCATCCATTTGTGCGGTGGCAACTGCAAGCACTTCTTCTAAAGATGCTGGCCTCGGTCAAAAAAGCCCTCGAAAACGCTCTGCATCTGTTTTGGAAACCCATACAATCCCAGTTAAAAGAGTATTCATTTCCCAGCAACCTTGGGATGTTAGCAGCAATACCAAGCCTGGTATTGTAATAACAACTAAGAAGATTCAGAGACCTGGCACCCCAGCAAGACCAGAGAGCGCTCCATGCAAAGTTACACTAAAACAGAGTAGCTCTCTTCCGACTCAAATCTTGGCTCTTTCTGACACTCCCATTGGAGCCCTGGACACCTCTCAGACTTTTAATCCTCAGAGCTCTTCACAAATCGAGAATGAAGTTGCAGATATTAGCCCGAATGAAACTGCTTCTGGTAATAGCACAGCTTTACTGCAGCAAATCCCAAGCCACCAACATATCAGCAGTGACGTTTCTCAGGAGGTATCTGCTGTAAGTGAGCTCAAGAGTTCACTGCAAGACTACTCGCAACAGATGCAAACAGAACACAAGCAGATTGCAGCTAATCCGTTACCGTTGATGGCCCAGGCAGCTGGGACCACCAGTCAGCTCACTCTTCAGCAGGACATTGTTGATTTTGCAGGAGCCCAAGCAAGCATAGACTATTTCCCCTTCAATGATGATGATATGACCCAGGACAGTATTGTAGAAGAGCTTGTACAGATGGAGGAACAGATGAAGCTGAATAGCAGCTTACAGTCCTACCTGAGTTGTGTTGATATATCCCTACATGGTCAAGCCACAGTTGGCCAAGGAATAATCCTGTCGCCCCATCAGACAAGTACACAGTTCTATCATTCCTCCCACAGTAGCGCCACTCCAATCCACACGCCAACTCCGACCCCCACACCGACACCAACGCCTACTCCAACTCCTACCTCCGAGATGCTACCAGGGGGGCATAGCTTGACCAGAGAAAGCCCTTGTTCTCGAATGGCTACTGTTACCCCAGTGGATAGCATCTTAGGTGGGCGCCATACACCCATCAGCACTCCACTGTCAAACTGCAGCAGCAGTGTTCCTCCGAGTCCCATTGAATGCCGCAATCCCTTTGCGTTCACTCCTATAAACTCCAGTATAACTGGATATCACGATGGTAGCGTTGTATCCAGCAGTCCAGTGAAACCCATGCAAAGGCCAATGGCCACTCACCCAGATAAAGCCAAGCTGGAGTGGATCAACAACAGGTACAACAGCACCGCAGGATCTCCCGTTATCTCCACCAACTCCGCCATTAGTATCCTGCCCAGTTACCAGGATCTGGTCGAGGACCACTTCCGTAAACCTCACGCTTTTGCCATCCCAGGTCAATCTCTCCAGTCTCAGTCAAGGCATCAGGACGGAAACTTGGGAAGGTTGACAACCGTTTCTCCAGTGCAACAAGGACAGCAAACCACCCTTAGTAGCAAGCAAGAAAGTTTTGCCGTCCCAGCTCCGTTGGACAACAAAGGGGCAGGAAGCACATCTGCATCTGGAGGGGGAACCTTCAGGTGTCGCAGCGTTAGCCCGGCAGTTCGCCAGCGTAACCTTAGTGGCACCACTGCACAAACAGTCACCACCCCACGGTCTGTTGTTTCTCCCTTTAATTGCCCCCTGACATCTGAGGTCCTGAACATTTTGTCCAACAACCAGTCTGTTGTCAGTGCCAGCAGCTTGGCCCAGAGGAGCCAGTCAGTTCCACTTAACATCATGATGCAGTCTGAGCTGCTGCCCGTCAGTCACCAGGCGCAGCAAAGCAATATTGCTAAGATCACCACTGTGCTCCTTAGCAAGATGGACACGGATGGAGATGATGCAGTGCGAGGGCTAGGCATAAATAACCTACCCGCCAATTACACAGCACGGATGAACTTAACCCAAATCCTGGAGACAACACAGGGCTTCTCCGGAGGCCCCAACTCTCAAAACCAGCAGCTGCCTCTGGACTCAAGCCCTTCGCCCTTTGACTTCCAGAAGACGGGTTACCTCATAAGCACGAGGGAGGAGCAAGTCACCTTCTCCAGTGGTGACAGTCAAGCACAATCAGGCTCTGGACTGCAACAGCCGGAAGAGCAGCTTCAGCTCCAAGACCAGCAGTTGGAGCTGCAAAACCAACAGCTACAACTCCAGAACCAACAGCTGCAACTTCAAAACCCACAGTTGCAACTCCAGGACCAACAGTTGCAGTTGTCGGACCAACAGGCGTTACAGGATGACCCAGATCTCAGCCAGCAGCACTTGTTGCCCCAAACCTCGCAGCAGGATGTGGAGCAGCAAGAGCAGCTGGACTTCAACACTACTGTCAAGGATCTCTTGGGGGAAGACAGCCTCAACCCCAGTTCGCAACTCGTCGGACAAGTGGCGTCAGAACTCAGTGCTGTGGCCTCTGACTTTTCCAGCGATATCCGGTTGACTTCTGACCTTTCGAGTAGCATTACTGACCTGAACACTTTGGACCCCAACTTGCTGTTTGACCCCAGTCAGCAGCAGGACCAATATGAAGACGCCACACTGGAAGAACTGAAGAACGATCCTCTGTTTCAGCAGATTTGCAGCGATACTGTGAATTCTGCTGGTTTCGATTGGCTGGAGAATAAAGACCAGCCGACTGTGGAAATGTTGGGATAATATTATTTCTTGTTCCTTTACTGTTGATGTTGCTGTTGTCGTCGTTGTTTATATTTATGGTTTCTGTTCCGCGTTTTGTTTTTTGTATTGCGACGTTTTGTGTATCCTTTATGTACAAAAGTATTGAATGACGTGTCTGTGCAGCAAAAATCTGGACGCATTGGACTGTCCAGTTTAAAGTGCCAGCCTGAGGTAAATCTCTTACAGGCATGTGCTATATCTGAATTTTTTACAGTTTTATTTGTATTCTTGTATGATTTCATGGATCATTCCAGTCATTTCTCCCCATTCAGAAGTCATTTATAGTGGACGGTCAGATTTTTCCTCTGGTTCCAGCTGGTAGTAAAGTATGTTCAGTATAATGAGACATCACCTGGTGCACAAGCATATCCCTTTTATATATTTCCTTCCTCTAAAACCATAGTGGATATTGAGAACCTGCATGCAACATTTGCTCTTGTATTTCAACGAAATGCAATATTCCAAGTGACGAATCGTTGACTTTGGGGAAACACCCTTTCTAGACAGCTGTCTTAGCATCCTATAATGTGGCTTTGCGAGTTTGATAGGAGACCAAAAGAGTGCCCCTAAATACCGTAAGTACAGCAGAGGTGAAATAACACATCGACATATCGTAAATCAGTCAGTTCAATGAACTGCAAAGATCTTAGGTGCTACTTGGTGCTGACTTAAAGAATCGCATTTACTGTACTTTTCATCAGCTGTCATTTGTTTTGTCAAAGTGATTTTACACATTTTGGGGGAAAAAGGTATTTAAGGCCATAATACTTATACTGTTAAATCCAAACTGTTGGGGAGGGATGAGACTTTTGGTTTGTTTTATTCCAGAAAAATGGGAAGATAAGACTCGTCTGCCTTATTTCCAGAGTCTACAGCCTTATTCCATCTCATTAAAGGCAGAATTCAAGAATTTCTTAAAAGAACGAACTTGGTGCGCTTGTCGTGAATTAGCAGTTCTCCATGTTCAGATGGTTGCTAGCCATTTCGTAGGCTTTTTAGCACATCATTTCAAACTGGTAGTGATGATGGTATGGTGATGGCTAGATATTCTTACCAACTCGAGATCAACAGGCAAACCTGTGTAGTTTCTCCAGCCTTAACTCCATACCAAAGAGCAGCTGAGGAAGAACAAGAGATTGCGATCCATTGAGGTTTCCATCTTCAGTCGCCCGTCATCTAAAAGGGATCTTGACTGTTTTAGTTCGTTTTAACAGTAAGTGAATTCGCATTTGTGTAAATTATGTATATGGCGGATGTATAGATGGGGAGCATGTTGTACAAGTTCACGAAGGCTACGTTTCTAGGCTAGTAGTGCGACATTTGTAAAAAGGACATAGTTGTCATCATGAGATTTCCATTTTATCAAGATGCTAATGGTGATGATTTGTAGGTAGATTCGAGTGCCCTTAAGAAGAAAACGCTGATCATAGCGAGTCCATAGCCAGCACGATATTTCGCTTGTTACGTTTCTGGCTTCCTGTGATGTGCTAGTAAATGTTGGGTCTGTAACTTGCTAATGTACCATTTTTCTTAGGAGTTTATTGGTTCCTGCGTACGCAGATGTGATGTGTAAATGAAGAGAGGATATAATAGCATGGATTTATCAAGAAAAAAAAAGAAATTAGATAAAACTTAAATATAAAGTTAATTTAATCGTGACATAGCTAGGTGTTGTGTGCAGAGACGAATCAAAGGAGCAGACACTGGAAATGGATTGAAAACGTACATCTTATTGCACTAAAAGCTGCGTTTATTTTTCCTTCGACAAACAACAATTGGTGCCCGTGTTGTTTTTCTTCTAATGACAATAAATAGGGGAATTACTCACTCATGCTCAAAAACGACAATGAATAATTGCCTTGTGTAGCAATGAGCTCTAATCTCAATGAGATCCGCGTTGTACAACTTCTCTTACCTGAGAAGAAAATATGAAAATACGAGATTTAAAAATGACCGCGAGTTAAAAAAAAAGCCAACATGCTTTACCATGTTATAAAATGACTGTATGTGCGCATGTATGTTAAACTATCTATGGTAGTATTTGTTGTGACCACTCCTTTAGCCAATCAAAACCGGACGAGAGGGGACAAAAGTAGTTCTTCAGAAGCTATATGCATAAGTTAAAATAAGTCTGTTTCTGTTCATGAATGTTGTTCTTGTTTTTCGTTTTGAATATATCTTCAATTTTCTTTTTTATATATATAGATATAAAAATGCCTATGTGAAGAAAGCTGTACATATTTTTTATGTTCTGGCGTTTATTAAGGCACTGATTAATAACCGTGTTTTTATTTTACCAGTAAGACTCCAGTCCTCTTTTGATACACAGGGTTTGACTCCGCAGATGTTGTTCTGGTAGAAAAACATGTTCATTCTGTCTGTCCATTCGGATCTGTAGATTTGGGCCTCTGATGTGCTGGTTTATCTGCTCTATGTGGACAGTAGCTTGTTAATATTGCAGAAGCGTTTCAGCGATGTTTTGTTCTTTTATTTTCTTTTTTTTCCAATGGAAAGTACTCGCAGGTGAGTTTTTTTAAGTGGTTTTAAAAGCCAATAAACATTTTTTAAACAACACTTGTGTTGTCCGGAGTGTGTTTGTGTAGTTTGAGCCTAACTGCGCCCCCTGTTGGTTCATATTGACACTGCAGCACACAAAAACAACAACCATAAGGTCATGAGGTCATATCATGCATGACTGCAATGCATGCTGGGATCTCACCAACCCTTTACAAATCAACAATATAAATCTATACAATTTCACTATAAAACCTATGAAATATAAAATCTAAATATCATGCACAGGAGTTTTTAAATTTTAAAACAGTTAACTTTTATATGACTGATTTAGTTGTTTCTTTTTTGTTTGATTTAGTCTTTATTGTGTATATTTTTTTTAAGATTGATATTTATTAATGTTGTGTTTTATGTCAAATGTATTGAGAAGGCTCTATTAAAGGCGCTGTATAAAGTTTATTATTATTTGTTTAAATTCAATATTGTTAAAAATATTGTTGGCTTAACCAATGCCTTCATATATATTTAATATGCTACTCAAAAACCTGCGTACACTGCATAAAATATGTAATTTTATTGTATGTATGATATGATTCAGCAAAGCACTTAACGATTAGTTGTTGATGATATTAATAGTAATAACTTGATATTACCTGCATCCAGAACTTTAAACTAAGTTTTTATTTATGTCTTGAAACATAGGCCTCAAATATTAAAATGGGAAATAATAAAATGATATAAATTATTTATATGACATTTGACAATAATAATAATTATTTTTAAACAAAGGCATTTATAAATATATACTTAATTATATATGTGTGTGGGGGGGGGGGGTATTTAAATCACTTATTGATTTGAGAAAATCATTGATTGTTTTTTACTGTTTGTTAAGAGTTTGATCTTTTTCAGTATTTAAGACAAGTTATGCTGTAATATAATATTGATAATCTAAAACAACTCATAAAACACATCATCATTTTCTCCTTATACAATAAACAAGCTCAAGACTTAATAAACTAACAAAAAGCTATTTACTAAGGAAACATTTCTCATTTTTTATTTTATTAATTATTAATTAATCTAGTTTTAGAAGTAAAAATGGATAAAAACTATTTAGACATTTTAAAAAGTCAAACTAATACAAGTGACAAACAAACACAAAATTACTCAACTTTAAACAAAACAAAAAAAATGATGAAAAAAAAAACTACTTCAAACTATTAATAAAAGTAAATTAGTCTCTCAGTGATACTAAAATAACATTGTCTTGTGAATATTTTGTGTTTTTTAAATCATGTATCAAACAGCATTGATAATAAACGCTCTTCTGCATATTCGATCACATGTGCTTTCGGGGGGGATAGAGGTCGTTCTGCTCAAGCCAGAGGTCAAAGGTCAGAGGTTGTGGAGATGGGGGTTCACCCTGGCCGTGGCTCTGACCAATGAGAGCAGGGCGGGCGGTGTCGTGTCTCTTTCCCATGACCCCACACACATTCACACAATACTAATGACTTCAGTCCTATTGATCCACAGCCTGCTGTCGAGCGACTGACCGGCTCAGAAAAATACATAGCAGGAGCTGTTTTATAGTACAAATATGATATTATATGTGTTATTGTGCTGAGAAGGATCGAGCCCTCGACAGTGAGAGGAGACGTAATCAATCAGCGATCACTGATCAATAACACACAAACACACACGTGCTGAGATCATCTGCTGAGCTTTATGTTCTGACTCTTCATGTCA
>CM041815.1:28579559-28584559 GCA_023376895.1 Aspiorhynchus laticeps | reverse complement strand
ATCGGGTCTCCGGAGAGTCACGACGCGCTCCGGACGCGCGCGGATTTTACGCACGGAATGACTGGGGATCGTCGATAAATGGGGTCCCTGAAATGGAAAACACATCAGCAGTTGCTGATTTTACTCTGGGTTTTGTCGTTTACAGGTAAGGCGTGTTATATTTACGTATATTTTGACAGGAATCTCGTGCGTAAAGGCTGGAGGTCTCCAGGTTCCGACAGAGAGAGTCTGAACGATGATCGTTTACTATCGACACCTCAGCTTCATCCAGATGCGGTTATTAGAGTGCTTTAAGTTATTGATAGACTATTTAGATGGGAATTGATCTGTTAAGTGAATATATTATCAGAATCTGAGCATTTACGACAGTCAGACGCGGTGTTTGAGTTTGGATACAAGTAAAAATGACCGTTTTTAACGATATATATATAGAGGGGGGGGGGGGGGGGGTAGAACGTTTAATAAGGTTTATGCTGCGATATTTATCAGATCAAATATACAATATTTAATATTTTTTGTGTGCTATTTTACATGTGAGGGTTTTTTGTGAGGGTACCTGAATGAATGAATGATTCGAAGTGGTTTAGTCAGTATTTTTATTTTATTACACCCTGAATGATTAAAATATTATTAGTATTTTTATTTTATTTTTGTGAGGGCACCTGAATTAAATAAAAAGTGTTTTTATTATTATTATTATTATTTAATTCAGGTGCCCTCATTAAAAAATAAATAAATACTAATAATATTTTAATCATTCAGGGTGTAATAAAATAAAAATACTGACTAAACCATTTAAAAAGTGTTGTTTTTATTATTATTATTATTATTAAAGTGGTTTAGCCAGTATTTGTTTTTGGGGGTTTTTTTTACACCCTGAATTATTAAAATATTATTAGTATTTTTAATTTATTTTTATTTTTGTGAGGACACCTGAATAAAAAATAAATAAATAAATAATAATAATAATAAACATTTTATTAATAATAACTTTATTAATAATAAACATTATTTATATTATTTATTAGCCTACACCCTGAATGATTTGAATATTATTTGTATTTTTATTTTATTTTATTTTTGTGAAGGCACCTGAATAATAACAAATATATATATATATATATATATATATAATACATACTTTTTAAGTGGTTTAGCCAGTATATTTATTATTTTATTTTATTTTAGTGGGTGTCATGAATCAAACCACTTGTAAAAAAAATATGACTTAATATGACTGAATCAACCTGAATACATTAAGATACAACAACAGAATCCATTTCAAAGGTCAGATCAGGTATAAATAGCTTGTTAACACAGCAACACATGGCCCATATTCACTTTTTATGTGATGAAGATTAGAATGAAATGCATCAGTGTCCAGCAGAAGCACTGGATGATTCTTCTCTCTCGGTCGACCGTGACTAAATAGATCAGATCTGTTCAGAGCCTCTCTTGACCAGTATGTTGTGTTGTTTGATAAAGCAGAATTTGAATCCTCCTCTCCTCTCCTGCAGGTGTTTTCAGCTTTAGTGAGTTGTCCTTCTCCATCGAGCCCAAGGACGTGTCGGTGTCTCTCGGTGAGCGAGTTATTTTGGACTGTCAGGCTCAAGGCGAGTCACCCATCGGTGTGCGATGGAGGAAGAACGGCGTCCCGCTGCACGAGAGCGGCCGCGTGCGTGTCTTATCCAACGGCTCGCTCTACATCTCCAGCTCAGCTCAATCAGACGAGGGCTTCTTCCAGTGTCTCACACAGAACAGATACGGAGCCGTCCTGAGCCAAAGATCCCGTCTCACAATCTCAGGTACGTGTGGATGTGACACTGTGAGCAGCTCTGGTGAAAACAGACCGTATACTGACAAAAACATGCACAACAAGCCCAAAACCAAAAGAAAAAATTAAGATATTATATTTGGTTTCAAGAACATGAGGCCTAGTTTTGTGTTGGGACATTATTTTAATAAAAAAGAATATGTTGCACACCAAATTCTAAGTGTATTAATGCATTTTATAATTATACTTAATGATCAAATAATGTTACAATCTTAACATAAGCTTAATTTTCTCATGCAATTTCTTATTCTGGTATTGGGATGAAATATGATGACCCAGTCATTTTATTGACAGGTTTAGTAATATTCACCCATATAGTTCAAGATTGAAGTATATGATTCACTTTGAAACAGTTTTCGCTCTGAAATTGATTGTAAATTTCAGAAAAATTATAAAGAACCGGCAAGTAACATTGAATTAAATGTGAAATTTTGAAGTAGAAATGAATGATTATTATTAACAAATTATTATTATTCATTAATGCATTTTATAATTATACTTATTGATCAAATAATGTCAAAATCTTAACATAAGCTTAATTTTTACTCAGAAATTGCTCGTAAATTTCACAAATCAACAAACATTGAATTAAATGTGAAATTTTGAAGTAGAAAGCATGAACTTGCTCCAAAAATCTATGTTCAACTTTGAAAAGTCATATTTAACCATGTTTAAATCCCAAATTCTGCTGATTTTTCTCTCAAAATCAATGTTGAAAAAAGCCACGTGTTCAGTCTGGGCCTCATACATGTAAAGATCTGAATTGAATATGAGTGATTTAACTATAGTTGTATTATGTTTATGTCACTAGACGGCTATAATTGAAAGTTTTAATGCCTTATAAGGGGCAAAATATTAAATAATATTCATGAAGACTCAGGATGTGCTCTGACTCAGACACAAGCAGATTGAAAAATAATTCATTATAATTCAATAAAATGACATCAAATAAAACATTAACCTTTTTTAATCCCAAATTCTGCTGATTTTTCTTCCAAAATCAATGTAGAATTGTTGTAAAAGGCCACATGTTCAATACGGGCCTTATTCATGTAAACCTTTGACTTAGAAATGAATTGCATTGATGATTGAACTATTGTTATGTGATGTTTCTTTCATCATATGTCTATAATAGAAAGTCTTAATACCTTATAGGGGTCAAATATTGAATAATCTTCAGCACAAGAGCTGGAAATCTGACTCGTGCACAAGCAGATCTCATGCTCGCTCATGCTAGAGTTTCAGCTGTGTCATTGGTAATGTGATTGTTTCCTGGTCAGTTACTCGCAGGAATCTGTTAAAGGCTATTGCTGGTGTCTTTTGTCCCGCGTGGCCCCGGCTGCCCTCTGATGGGGGCAGAAAAGGCTCTGCTGTGGGACGTTTGTTCAGCCATGAACCTGTGGACAGAGAAACAGCTGTGCCTATTGAACCGGCTCAGGCCTGACCTTCACAAAGAGACCAGAGCAGTTCAAGCTCAGCTCCTAGATGAGATCAGGGACGATAGGGAGAAACTTCTGATGGGGAAGATATCGATGGTGATGTGACGTTACACATTATGGGCTATTTCTAGTGATAGACTAATAGATCGGCCATTATTATAGTTAACTAAAACTAAAACCATAAAAAAAATTATATATAAAAATATTTTTTTAAATATAAAATAAAATAATAAAAAAAAAAAAATATTAATAATAAAAAATGTAAACTAATATTATTTCAGCTAGTTGCCATGGCAGCATTTCTAATTTTCATTTAGTTTAACTTGGTGCACTAAAATAACTAACACTAAATCTAAAATAAAAATGAATAAAAACTATATAGACTTTTTTTTAAAATGTCAAAAACCCAAGAAGATTACTAAAACTCAACTAAAATTAAATTAAATTAATACAAATAAAAAAAATAAAATGAAAACAGAAAATACAAAAATAAGAATCTATTCTGAATATTAATAAAAATATAATATCTGAGTTATAGCACTATTGGGCAATGCAGTTAATCGAATTTCAATTGATCAGCAACACCTGGTAATAACTCAAATAATATAATATAATATAATATAATAATATGCTATATATATATTGCTTTTGTAATTAGCTGATATTATATATTATTAATAGATATTATTAGATTAGTAGATGGTCTAATATATCAGCCAATACGATTAATCAGGCATTATTATTTTGAAATGATCGTTATTATTACAAGCATAAACCTCTAACTATTAAAATAAAATAACCAGCATAAACCAGTAACTATTAAAATAAAATAAAATAAAAGATCTGCTCTCTAGATGCTGTTGTTTGCATTAGCTGTGGGAAACTAATAATAATAATAATAATTTTGGTCAACCTTTAGTTATTTTTTAAAAGAACAAATCATTTTCATTGCTGAATTATAAATCAGATACATAATTCAGCAAAGTCTACTAAACAAATGAACCAACTATATACCCAAGATGCCCTTGGCAAGCCAGCATGTGAAGGGTTAAGGGTTTGCCTCACTGGCCGTCTGTCCAGAGGCCGATGGGAGAGGTCAGAGGTCACAGGGGTTGTGGGACAGCTTTATTGATGCATGAGATCCTTCACTAATGTTGGTCAATAGAGGAGCAGCCGGGGGTTGTTTGAGGGGTTCAGAGATCAAGATGAACAACAGCTGAAAAAGTGCTTTCAGAGAACAGCTTGGTCATGTTGATTTTGATGGTAGTTAGATGTGAGATCTTGTTTTTGTCTGTTTCTCTCTCTCAGATCAAATCATGCATTTATTTAAGATCAAGTTCAAGTGAAATACAAGTTGAAAGTCAGATGTGATTTATGAAAATAACAATTCAAATCTCATGCCAAGAAAAACTCAAAGTTGCATATAAATACAACCAGGGTTACTATAGTTAACTAAAACCAAAACCACAAAAACATTTACTTTGATTGACATAAAATAAACTTTAAATTAATTAAAATAAAATATATTAAAAAAAACATATTTTATTTCAGCTAGTTGCCAAGGCAACATTTAATTTGGTTTAATGTGAGATACTAAAATAACTTAAATAAATAAAACATAGACATTAAAAAATACAAATTAAAATGAAAATAGAAAAATTAAAATATTCAAAATATTAATAAAATCTAAAGGCCTAATAGTATCTCAATGATACTAATATAAAACT